>VWYK01022491.1:26493-58547 GCA_013399775.1 Semnornis frantzii | reverse complement strand
TTCTCATCCTATCACATATTACTAAGGATGGAGACACCCACCTCAATACAACCTATTCTCAAGCAGCTGTAGTAAGGTCTCCCTTCAACCTTCTCCAGACTAAGCAACCCCAGTTCTCTCACCTGCTCCTGGTAACTTGTTCTCTAGACCCATCACCAGCTTTGCTGCCCTTATGTATTATAATGTCATCTTAAAAGAGTGTCTGTCATCTTCTCCCCAGAGAGATTCAGGGCACGTATGAGATACCAAGAAAACCCAAGCCTGTATGGTTCAAGTACTTTCATATGGCTAGTACAGAGGGTCTCGTTTGGTTCCCAGTGCATTGCCTTTCTTTTCACAGGTTTAGAATGTTGTGCCTTCTGTCATTGTCCAAACTGAGCCCCTTCTTTAAGCTAAAGTGATTTTTATCTATTTGAGCGGACTGCCCAGTAGCTGTTTCTAACAAGAGAGTTTTATCAGGAAAAGTCAGGAGCTTACTTTTAATAAAATCCTGTGGTTTACTTTTGGTGAGGTAGAGGACTGTCATTAATACTGAAGTAAGAACACTTGTACCTCGATTGACTCTGGAAAAGTGTCAAAACCCAGGTCCTTATGAGCAGTAAATAGCATGCTTAGGAAAGAGTAGGCACAGCTCTTGTGGTGAGGCAGCAATCTTCTCATAATTTTTACTTGCAGAGAGGTTCATTCTATTAAGTAAGAAAAGTTTGGGTTTATGGAAGAAGTCTTTCCTATGCCCTAGTGCTTATAATATCTCTTCCATTATTACTCTGTAAAGTGTGTCGTATCTGATGGATGTTTGTGGTTAAAGAATGTTGTGGTTTTGTACTGTCAAGGCAGATTGTTGTGAAAATCTGTTGTAATGGAGCTGTAGAAATGAACATAAAGAAGATTCAGTAAACTGTCACTGTTTTGTTAAGAACTTGTTTTCTTCATCTTAAAAATAAAAATCCACAGCATTAGCTGAGCAGGCAGATGAAGAGAAGTTTGTGGATGGAGAGAGAAATGGCCATCTTATGTCTTTGGCTTGTTAGCTAAGATTTACCATCCTCTGCAGAAGGAAAAACTTGAGGTTTTCACTCTGTATGCGTGACAACTAGCAATCTAGGGAAGGCTTAAATTACTCTGGCTGCAAAATTGGCTGTAACTGGAGAGCAGTTCCCTGTTTGCAGCAACTGATAGGTCTGGTTATGTCTCCTAGCCACAAGCCTGAACTTGGTCTGATAGATAGGTGAGCCTTAGCATTGAAGACAAGGAGTAAATACTCTTTGCTTTTGTAAAATATTACCAAGATCTTTGATTATTGCTAAACTATTACCGAACAAACAGTATACTTGCTTAGCGGAGTTTCTGTATGTTGCTACTAGAGTAATTTTTCTGTTCACATAGATATAATATTCTTAACGAGCTGGAGGCTTTTGGTTTAAATTCTTACATTTTGCTCTGGTTTTCCTTACAGCTGCAGTTGGGAAGGGTGACTCGGGTTCAGAAGCACCGGAAGATCCTGCGGGCAGCAAGAGACTTGGCACTAGATACCCTTATAATTGAGTATCGAGGGAAGGTTATGTTACGACAGCAATTCGAGGTCAATGGGCATTTCTTCAAAAAGTAAGAGTACTATGAAGTGATTAGCGTGAGAGCATCATGGCATGGAGAGACTAGTGTCTCTGGGGGATAATGCACCCTTAATGCACCTTTGTCAACCATGCCCTCCATAGAAACGTACACAGCCTCAGCTCAGTGCTCAACTGATGGAAGTGCATAAGCATCCAGAGCAATAGCACTGATGGAAGCATTGCTTCCGGTGAAGTGAGGGATGCCTGTTATATAAGTGCCACAGGAATTGGGTATTTAGGAATTGTGACGTTCTGTTACTTCTCCAGGCCATATCCCTTTGTGCTGTTCTACTCCAAGTTCAATGGCGTTGAAATGTGTGTTGATGCCCGCACCTTTGGTAACGATGCCAGATTCATCCGGCGTTCCTGCACTCCAAATGCAGAGGTAAATTCCCTCTTCACCATTGCTGCAACTGCAAATACACATTTTGCACAGGCTTAGCACTTTCCCTTTTTATTAATGTTCAAACTTGAAGTGGAGTAAATGCGGTAAATTCTCTGCATCTCTGATGTGCTGGATGATTTATATGCATAGGATGAGAAAGCCTGGGAACAGGAGTTGTTTCTTTAGAAGAAAAAGATTTCTCTTGTGGCTTTCCTTTGGCTTCAGAGTGATTAGTGTAAGCAGTTGGTAGTAGCTATTAAGTGGAAAAGCACAGGATGAGACAAGCAGTGAACTAGGCTTTTCTCTATGGAGAATTTAGGATAATTCTTCAGGGAATAGATAAGAGGTAGTTTGCAGAAGGAGGCTTCCCTTTTGGAAGTGAAGTGCAACTTGTGGAGATGTTAGTTTCTCTCTGCTTTGTTCAACAAGGTTCGTCATGTGATTGCCGATGGGATGATCCACCTGTGTATCTATGCTGTTGCCACCATTGCCAAGGACACAGAGGTTACCATCGCCTTTGACTATGAGTACAACATCTGGTGAGTCCTTCACCTCGCCCAGGAGCTCTCCACTACCCTCCTGGACTGGACATCTTCCTCCAGCCCTTTCCTCGCATTCTACATTTTGCTCCGTTTTCTACTGAATTGCATTTTCCGGCTATTCTGTCCGGTTCTGCTGGCATATTCTACAATAGAGGCCATAAGGTAGCCTGCCCTCCTTGCTTTGGCACGTGGTGAGGTGTTTGGTGGGAGATGCATTGAATGTCTCTGTACAGAGGTTGAGGAATGAAGAGTGACACGAATTATGTTTGTGTTTTGGAGCAGCAACTATAAAGTGGACTGTGCGTGTCACAAGGGGAACCGGAATTGCCCCGTGCAGAAACGTAGCCCAAATGCTGCAGAACACCTACCTCCACCTGTTTTAGGCACGCTGCTTGGGGCAGAAACACGCCGGCGGAAAGCCCGTCGAAAGGAGCTCGAAATGGAGCAGCAAGGCATTGCGTCAGACGAGAACAGCAGTCAGCAGGCAGAGGAGGCTCCTGAGGCACCTGCGGCAGTCAGTGACACTGAGGTAAAACCCTTGACGCTTTTTTGATATGTATATTTTTATCATACAGTGATGTGGAACCTGACCCGGTAGAACCCTGGGATCTTCAGAACAGAATCACAGAAACGTTCAGGTTGGAAAAACCCCTCAGGATCACCAAGTCCAACCCATATCCCTACTCTGCAAAGTTCATCCTTAAAACGTATCCCCAAGCACCACATCCAAACGACTTTTAAACATATCCAGGATTGGTGACTCAACCACCTCCCTGGGCAGCCCATGCCAATGCCTAACCACTTCTGCTGGAAAAAAATGTTTCCTGATGTCCAGTCTACACCTCCCCAGCTGCAGCTTGAGGCCATTCCCTCTTGTTCTATCACTTTACCTGTGAGAAGAGACCAGCAGCAGCCTCTCCACAAGGTCCTTTCAAGTAGCTGTAGACAACCATGAGGTCTCCCTTCATCATCTTCAAACTAACCACCCTTAGCTCACTCAGTCACTCTCCATAAGATTTATTTTCCATGCCCTTCCCCAGCTTCATTGCCCTCCTCTGCACTCTCTCCGGCACCTTCACATCCCTCTTGTAATGAGGTGCCCAAAACTGAACACAATACTCAAGGTGTGGCCTCACCAGAGCCAAGTACAAGGGGGCCATCACCTCCCTGTCCCTGCTGGACACAGCATTTCTGATCCCAGTCAGGGCGCCATTGACCTTCCTTGCCACCTGTTCACACTGCTTGCTCATAATTGAGTTGTTTGTCTGTTACAGCCCCCAGGTCCTTTTCTGCTAGACAGCTTTCCAGCCACACTGCCCCAAGCCTGTAGCATCACTCAGGGCTTTTGTAGCCCAAGTGCAGGACCTGGCAGCAGGGCATTTTAAAAGCCTCTAGCACCTGAGATTCCTGTGATAATCTTGGTAACTTTAAAGCAGTAGTGGATTTGGAGTTTGTTTTATGGAACAGATTTTTTAATAGTTTGACATACTAAGTCTGAGCTTCTCTTTCAGGTAGCAGAGAAGGAGGAGAAACAAGAAGAGGAGAAAGAGGAGACTGTAGATGAACAGGGAACCTTGGCCCACAGCCGACGGGCAAGTACTTTTCTCAGTCTGAGTATCATCCCTCTTAGGACTTGCTTCACATAGCAACCAGCAGGTCCGGTTGGTTGTTTCACTTGCTTCCACACAAATTCCAACGACCAGCGTTCTTCAGCAATTTGATTTAAACCCCCCCAAAAAACAACCACCAACCAACACTTAGGCTGACTCCACATCACAGGATTTATGTTAGGATACTGTGGACTAGAAGATGTGTGACAGATTTGCCTCCTGGTTTAACTGTTACATTCAAGGCTGTTCTGTAGTCTAGAACATATCATAACTGTGACAGTCAGCACCAGATTCAAATAAGGTGATTGCACCTTTTTATGTTCCTTCTGTCCTTCCTTATTGCCAGTACAAGAATTTATGGAGCTATATAGAGTCATAGAATGGTTTGGGTTAGAAAGGACTTCTCAAGGTCTTCTGATCCAGCTTCCTTGCAGTGAGCAGGAATATCCTTAACTAGATTATATGGTGAACCAGAACCTCATTTTTCTTACAGCTTGGCCCTTTTTACTGAGTTAGGTTTGTTACTGTATCTGCTCTCTGTGTGGGTTCATAAACGTGTTGCCACATGTCTACTCCTCATTATCTCGGACAACTACCAGAAGAATTGGCTCAAGTCAACAACATCCCTTTGTGCTCCCAAATTGGTTTTGTCTTAATCAGTCTTCTTGATAAAAATATTTCTTACTGCTCTTGGACCTTTGATAACACAGACCCTTCTCAGCCTTCTCCTCTACTGAGTAGAACTTGGGTTTTTTCTTCTACTTCTTATGGCACCTCGGAATGCTCCCTGGATTAAAATGTTTTATGCATGTGATTGGAGCTTTTCGGGCTCTGCTTTTTTTTAAAGAATTAAATTAAACCCAAAGAAGACAAAAAGTGAAGCAGACCAAACAAATCAACATCTGCCCTCCCCACCACCACCACCAAATAAAAAAAACAAATAACAAAATAACTAAGAAACAAAAACCACAAGGAAGAAAAAATAAGTGCTCCCATCCTTCTACCAGCCAGTAAATTTATTTGAGCTAGGAGTTCCCTGGTTTTGTTTGGTTACCAAATACTTTAATCTTTCTCTAATCAGAGATAGCATCACATAAATTTCCTGCAAATGGTTTAAAAGTTAAGATACTGCAGCAAATTGCACAGCCAAGGGCCATCCAACAGAGAGATCCTTGGATTATCTGATGTTTTTTTTTTAGAACAGACAAGATAAAGCAGTCAGAGCAGTCGTCCATCAAACTGGCCTTAAGCTTGAGGGAAAGATTTCATTTCAGTGCAGGGAAGCTGATCTCCTTCTGGGACAGTGTAGTTCAAGAAGACTAAGTGAAGTGTTAGTTTCCCATGAGCCTGTTAGCCCTGCTCCTGTATGTGGCACCAGTTAATCTCCTTTAATGAGATTCAGTTTCCTATACTTGTGTCACAGTCCCCTCAGTGGACACGTGATGGTTCTTTTGCTGTGATCTCCAAGTGCAAAATACTAAGGTGAAGACATCAAGGGGAGTTTGCTTTAATCAAACAATGAAACTTAAGTGTTTTTTCTGTAAACCAACATGTGATAGATAGAGAGGGTGACAGGAAAACAAAAAAAAAGTAAAGAGAGGAGAGAGACTGGTAGCTACCACCAGTGGTCTAAAGGCATCCCTGCAGTCCCAGCTCCAGGCAGCATCTTGCTGGTCCCCTTCTGTGGGGAAAGCTTCCAAAGTTCAGTTGCTAAGAAGCCCTCTTTTATGCTCAGCAACACACCCTGCCTGGGGATCACTGCCAGTCTCCACCTTTCTGGAGCAAGGCTTACGTGCATGCTCAGAGAGGAGTGTCCAAGACCACCTCTGCCTTGGAGGCAGGTAGCTGTTCACTAGGAGGTGTGTTTTCATAGTATAATGAGGTTATAAAGAGCAAAGTTAGTCTGAAGTTGACAATTGCCTTATGGGTCCTGGACAGCCACTCTGTGGTTCTCTGGTAACACCATGCAGTCCTCCCTCCCAGAATGTTTACACCTGTGTATCCATAAAAAAACACATTCAGACACTGCTCCTCAGGCAGACTGCTGCAGACTCAGGTCAAGATATTAGCCTAAGTTTCAGGGTACTTTATTGTTCTGCTGATGACAAGGTTGAGACAGTAGTGTTCTTCAGCTGGCTCTTAGAACTTGGCATCAGGTAAATACACTTACCTATAGTTTTCCCAGCCTCTGACTTTTTGTGTGTACTGAATACTTTTGATCAGAAATTCGTAAAGGCCAGGCTGACAGAGTGCTGCTGTGTGCATCAAGGTATTTGCTTGCCCATGACAAGTTTCAGAAAGTACTTGCCCCCCACCCCCCCTTCTTAAAATTCACTCGATTCAGCCTGGGTTTTGCCAGTCACTGCAGCATTGTCATACTGGACCTTTTACATGCATCATTACCAGTTATTTCTTTCACAGCTAGGTGATTTCCTGTCCTTTCTGTTTAGCTATTCTCTCATGTTCTATTTTTCTTATCCACTATATAAGCTGCTTACACAAGGGCTTTTATTTTTGAGCTGGGTCATCTCCTGACATCAGGGAAGGACTCTGGATCATTTCAGTCAGTTGGTGTGGCGTGTTACACTTGCCACAATTCACAGATTCACTTACTTCTCTTGCCTCTGGTTTCTGTTTGCTTCTAATGTTTTGTCATTAGCAAGTAGCTCAATTTGTTTCCAAGACATCTCTTCACTCTATTTACCCTTTCTTAGGATTTTTCCTTCTTCAAAATTACACATTTCTTTGTGGCTATTTTATAGATACAACTCATCTAAGTGGTACTATTTAAGACCAAAGTCTAGTTCTTCTAGTGACTCTGTGAACACATGATGATGCTGTTACTCTGGGAAATTTGCCACGTTGAAAAATGCAAATATCTGAAAAGAACTGCTTCTCTCCATCCCCTTTCTGGCTCTTGTCATTGCTGTTTGGAAATTGCTCTCCTTCCTGTGCTGCATCCCATATCTCTTCTTTCCTCCTCCTCTTCATGTGCATGATTTGCTGTGCTAACTTAAATTTACTCTTCTGTTCTTCTAGACCCGAGAAGACAGGAAGGTAGAAGCCATCATGCACATGTTTGAAAACTTGGAAAAGAGAAAGAGGAGACGAGAGCAACCATTAGACCGTAACAACACTGATGCTGAAATCAACGTAAATCCTGAAACTGCTGAGCTGGAGGAAATAAAAACAGAGACTCCAGAAACTGAAGATGGAAGTTCAGCACCAAGTGCTGCTGCTTCAAATGTTTCTAACAGTAACAGCAGTACTGGGGTGAACACACGTCGGTCCTCACAAGTAGCGGTAAGGCTAAGATAGGACTGTTTGATAGCTTGTACCAAGCTTGGATGCAGCATATTTGATCATAAGATCATTCAAGTTGGGAGGAGCTTCATCGATCTCTAATCTGCTCTGTGTCAGGCAGGGTCAGCCCTGAGGACAGACCAGGTTGGCCAGGGTATTGTTACCCGGTCTTGTCTTGAGTACCTCCAAGGATGGAGATTGCACATCCCTGCTGGGAAACCTCTTCCAGTTCATGAATGTTCCCATGGTTGCCTTGTATCTGGTCTGAACCTTTCATTTTAGTGCACATTGATGCACCACTGCATCTCCTTGGTGGCTTCAGTCTCAATGTAGGAAGATTGCTGTTAGGTCACCAAAGTCTTCTGTTCTCTGAACTGACCAAGCACATCTCCGTCACCAAGTGGACCTCTTCTCTACTGGTGTGGTCTTAAGTTGGATGCATAGCTCCGGTGATTGAGGGATTAGTTTGCTTTTCTTTTGTTTCTTTGGCTCAGTGTATTTTGGGTGCATGTGTTCCAATTCTATGGCAACATTCAGATACTTACCTGGAACGGTACATCAGCTCAGATCAGGATTAAGAGCAGTTACCTTGAGACAAGTGGCAAGTTTCATACTGCTGCTTTCTTCCTTTAGACCAATGTTCAGGTTGACCCGTTTAGGAACGCAGCAGGCAAAACAGTTACGTGCCAGTGTTTTAGAAGGGTCTCCAAAGCCATCTTGGGAGCCAGTACAAGCAGAGTCCAACCAGGCTTTGAGTCAGGTAGTTTCAATAAATAAATCTCAATCCTTGATCCCATATGCAGAGAAAAGGAATCCTCTTAGAGGTGCTCGGACTAATGACAGTTTATGTTGCAGGATGCTGTCCCTGAAAAAGCAGTTACTAAGCCAGCTCCAGCAAAACCCTCCAGACCCCGACCAAAGAGTCGTTTCTCTCGATACCGGACCAGTTCAGCACAAAGACTGAGAAGGCAGAAACAAGCCAATTCCCAGCAAGCTGAACTCACACAGGCTGTCCCAGAGGAAGGGAGCACTGCCAACTTGGTAACCGCAACAGATGTCAGCAACGCAGAAGGTCCAGGAGAAGGCAGACAGTTGACAGGATCTGACCCAACTGCTGTCCTGGCTGCAGGATCTCAGTCTAATCGAGCTGCAGTAAAGTACCCCAAAACTAAAAAGGTAAATAAGATCAAGTGCTCAAACTGGAGAGAGGAAAAAGAGGTTTTGTGTGGCCTTTTGTGGGAAAAGTTGACGCAGGGAAAGCAATTCTTCAGTACAGTAGGAATTATGTGACTTCGTATTTTTTGCATTGTTTGTTCTGTAGTGGCTGAGAGCCCTCATCATGGTTCAGAATCTGACTACTCAGCCCTGAACACACAAAGATCAGAAAAAGACAGCAAGTCTATGTAGACCCTGGATACCTAAAAGGTGGTACAGGTGCAACAGAAAGGGTTTCACTTTGGGGTATGGCAAAGAACCTAGAAAGAGGCAAATTACACAACTTTGTGTATGTGGGAAGGAAACTGCTCCCAGCTTGAGGTGCCCAGGGAGACAAGGGTTGAAGGGACTTGGTGATACAAGGAATTGGATAATGGAGGCTGAGCCCTGAGCGAGGGAAGCAAAAAGCAAACGTACTGGTGCAGAGAGCAATGAGAGATTTGGGAGATGAGGACAAAAAGCTGGTTTTGTTCCTGTAGCAGAGCAGGGTACTAATAGAAAGATGGGGAGAGCTGGTGTGTTTAGATCTCTGCACGGGAAGCTATCAAAAGCTTTTGGCAGTGGCGTGCAAAAGTGATTGTTACTACTCTGGTGGGTAGCTGGCATTCAAAACCTAGATGCTGATAATTTAGAAAATAGCATTAGCTTTTGAGCCCAAAAGAAAGGATGTTTATTAGAAAAGATTGCATGCATATGATCTCAGTAAGTTTTCTACGTATTTTCAGTGTCTTAGGGGCAAGGAGAAAAATACTATCAATCAAGAAAGTCATCTCAAATCAAGCAGCACAGAGGTGTAGTGAGACTTGCTTAAAAAAAAGCAAAAACAAAACCACCTTGAAATAACCAGCGTGTTGCATCTGTAGAGGATTAAAGTAAAACAAAGCTTCTGTGTTAGTTTATACCAGCAGGAGAACAAAAAGAGGAAAGTGGAGTTGTTAAGTAGTGAAGGTTAATTGGAACTAAAAAATAAACCAAAAATGCCATAAAAATGTGTTTTATGTGGGAATCGGTGGCAGTATCTTTTTGGGTTGGGGTGGGGTGGCAGGCTGGGGCCTACTTGTTTAGGACAAGGCAGAAGTTAGCTTTCAGCTTAGACCTGAAGACCAAGAGGAAATGTGACTGTGGACTGTGATGTACAAACTGGGAGAAACATGTAAGGGAAAGGAGGGAAGATGGCGGAAGCTAGCAGGCAGCTGCCACATTACTGGATGTGAATTAGCTATTAGTACCTTTAGGCTTGCAGTTAGAAACCAGTTTTGAACAAGGTGATCAAGTTTTGGGAGAACCTTCCAATGAGTGGCACATAAAACTGGGCTGTTCCTGTTAAATTGGATCCCCTGTGTTTTGCATTTGCAACACATGAGAACTGGGGTTGACACAAGGTTCCTTCCCATTGAGGAGGGAGGTTTTAGCATGTGTGCTGATCTGAGCATTGCTGCCCATTCGTGTCAGTGCCTTCCTTCTCCAGCCGTGCCAGCTGCAGTGACATGCTTGTTCTCTCCTTCAGTATCTCGTTACGGAGTGGCTGAACGACAAGGCAGAGAAGCAGGAGTGCCCCATTGAGTGCCCTCTGCGCATAACTACAGACCCAACAGTTCTGGCGACTACCCTAAATATGCTGCCGGGCCTCATCCACTCCCCACTAATTTGTACCACACCCAAACACTACATTCGCTTTGGTTCACCCTTCAACCCTGAGAGACGTCGAAGGCCCTTTCTGTTGGATGGAATTTACAGCTCTTGTAAAAAGGTATGTTTGCCAATGTCTTACTTGCAGGGTTGTATACTCATCAAGCTTTTATTGGCACTCTCATAAAGTTGTGGTGTCCTCTTTGAGCCTACTTCCATGTGCTCTGCTGAGCTGACCTTGCCTGGTGTGTCACTGTAGACTGAGCTGTGGCAGCTTACCTTCTCCCAGCCAGTCTTCATGCTTGCTTTTGCCACAGTAGAACAACTGTTCTGTGACTCTCCTCTTAGAAACATGTACCTTCAAATCTACATTGGCTGCTTATTATCCAGCATATGTGATTCAAGGAGTGTGGATTCTTGCTCTTAGGATGTTTTATGTTGCTACTTTTACTGTCAGAGGACACTTGATATTGTGAAGATAGGACAGTGTTGCAAAAGGCCTCAAGAATACAGTGCCTCCCTCAAGATCCATTATCTTTGGAGAACCTTTGTTTAGCAAAGCTTCACATTTTCCTGTTCACGACTGCAAGCCCAGAGTTCTTTCTTTGGGATCATAGCCTATGTACAACAGATACTTGGGACTCTGCAGGAAACCTGAACGTAGACCAGCTGAGGGCTTCATTTCTCCAGAGATGGTATGTGGACAGTAAACTTTACCCATCCTTGGCTCACTTAGTCAGATTTCTGTCGGAATCCACCTTGCCTATTACCTGTGAGCTTTGCTCAGAGGCTCTTACAGTTTCTATGTGACTACCTGAGAATTTTATCCAAACTTTATCTGATCTTTCAGTCCTGGTATCTTTCAAAGTCGGGTACCGTGTCCTGGTTTCTTCGCCTTCCTTTGAGGGCATTTTTGTTCTCAGAGAGGTGCTTTGGAGTTTAGTGTTTCCACTTTCAGCCAATTTGTTGTCCTGCCCTAACAAGCACCTACAAAAAGAAGCAAAGGTGTCTCTTGGGTATTCCTTTCATAGGTAAAGCTCTTGATGGTTCATATATAGTCATGGGCAAAATTGTTTGTTTCTGTGTCCCTGGAGTGTCTCTCCATGCATCTTCTAAGCTGAGACATGCAAAGTTCAAGGTGCTTCTTTGAACCGTAGCAGCAACTTTGAAGCATCCAGAACAAAACTGGCAGAGTTACTGAGTTCCGTGCATGGTGCATTTGCTATACAACGAGCCCACAAAGTCACAATTCAATGAAAGCTGTTGTTGTGGAGTAAGTTTCCAGTGCCATGCTACATTTGGCCGTTTGCTAGGCATATGGTAACTCACTGCTGGGGAGGGAATGGACTAGTCTTGCTATGGGTGACTTCCATTTAGTCTACATAGTCCCTGAAGATGAGTGTCCAAACCTGCATGTTGCTTTGCAGCCAGGACATTTTCTAAGCTCTCGTAGTCTATACCCATTTTGTGCATTCAATATGATAACTGAGTGTTCTCTGAGAGGCTGATTTAGACTTATGTTCAGTCTGTGATTTACTGTATTCGTTAGAGTAACCTATTAGTTTTCTAAGCTGTAATTTTAGAAGTGGTTGTTTCTGCCTTTATATCATAGAATTGTCAGGGTTGGAAGGGACCTCAAGGACTATCTAGTTCCAGCCCCCCCTGCCATGGGCAGAGATGCCTCATACTGGATCAGGTTGCTCAAAGTCCCATCCAGCCTGGCCTTAATGACCTCGAGGGATGAGGCTTCCACCCCCTCCCTGGGTAACCTGTTCCAGTGTCTCAGCACCCTTGTGGTGCAGAACTTCTTCCTAACATCTGATCTGAATCTACTCACTTCTAGATTTGCTCCATTCCCCCCAGTCCTATCACTACCTGACATCCTAAAAAGTCCCTCGCCAGTTTTCCTGTAGGCCCCCTTCAGATACTGGAAGGCCACAATAAAGTCTTCTCAGAGCCTTCTCTTCTCCAGACTGAACAGTCCCTACATTCTCAGCCTGTCTTCATAGGAGAGCAACTCCAGCCCTCTGATCATCCTTGTGGCCCTTCTCTGGACACACTCCAGCATGCTCATATCTTTCTTGTAATATGCACTCCAGAACTGGACACAGTACTCCAGGTGAGGTCTCACCAGAATGGAGTTGAGAGGGAAAAATCACCTCCCTCACCCTGCTGGCTACACTTCTCTTGATGCAGCCCAGGATCTGCTTGGCTCTCTGGGCTGCAAGTGCACACTGGTGACTCATGTTGAGCTTCTCATCCACCAGTACTGCCAAGGCCTTCTCCCCAAGGCTGCTCTTAAGGCAGTGTGGTACTTTTTTCTGGCCTGTGTTGAGCTGCGTCCTGGTTTTCCCTGTATATTTCCCAGTTTAGGGGGAAAATACTGAATGCTCTTTTCTAGCATGTTACTGTTTCTTCCAGTTTGACATAATCTGAAAACTTAAGTGCATTGCCTGTTCCATTATCTAAAGAACTAATAAAATACCAAAAGCTTCTGTGTCCAAAACAGATGTTACAGAAAGTAACTTCTTAGATTTCTCTTTTTTGAAAGTAAATAATCATTAACTGTTCTAGTAAGGAGTTTCATCCACTTTGTAGGAATTTGTGCTTCTTCATGGGAAGTGCTTGGTAGCATTTGATGGTTTTGTCACAGTCTGGAGATGCAGAAAAAGTCTACTTGTCATATTCAGGAATGCTTAGAAAACTGTCCCAGAGAGGAACTCATTTTCAGACAGCTGAGGTCTAGCAATGGTCCAGAACCTCATGACATTGCTCTCTCATACCTTGTTTCTGTCTTATCTCCTTCTGACTACTCAGTCAGAAATGTTGATTTATAGAGGCTGTTGAAATACTCACCTATTTTCTTGGATTGTCAGCAAGATTGTCCTCTTCCTTAAACTGCTGAGGACTGTGCCAGAAAACCCCAGCTGGTGACCTCAGTTTGCATCCAAAGCATGCCAATGTCTGAACTTCACGAGGAAACTGAACTGTATAACCTGCTGCTGTTAATCATGTATTGTGCAGTGACTTGGCTGTCTGATCAAATGCTGCATTTGAGGTAGCAGTGCTCCAGACTGGCGCTTCTCACTTTTCCTGGTGGCCACAGTGGAATCCAGTGAGTTATATTTAACCAGAGAAGAAGCATCTGCAGTGCAGTAGTGAGGGCCTTCAAAATAGATCCTGTCACCTACTCTTCATCTTCACATTGTTTCATGCTGAGCATAGAGGCCATTACATTTCTAGCGCACTTTGGTGGTAGCTTCAAGGAATCATAAGACATATACACGTATCTCTAACTGGATGCTCATTGCTGGCATGCAGATGAACTGTGGATTACTGAAAGGTAAACATGATTTTAAAGATCTCTGGAAGAAGAAAAGTCTGGTAAAGTGAGCTACAGAAATGCAAATTGCTCATGTTTTTTTCAAAAGCTTGCTGTTATTCTGCTGACTCACCTGGGTGTTCTTTCTGATACTGGAGCAGTTATTCCTCATAGTAAGAGCAAGCAGAGGTTTCCTGCCTGCCATCAGGAGGCAGTTTGTATCAGGATTCAGGGCTAGCACACCCGCTGCAGCAGCTGGTTTGCTGAAACGTTCATTTGTGTGAGATGTGAAACATTCTTTATTCTCCGTGCTTGGAAGACCACTGTGATTTTTATCTCTTCTATTAGGAGCTGAAGAAAACATTATTATTCTTTTCTTGTTTTAGCCCCCCAGAAAAAACACTGCTTGCACTTGATCAGATTTGTTTGCTCTCTGTCTCTGGCAGCAAGTACAGTCCTGCAGGAATTGTTGTGTGATTAAACTCAGCCATTTCTCTGCTGGAGCTGTTAGAGCAATATCTGTGTTAAGCTCTAATACACCTTAGTGGAGCAAGGGGACAGTGTGTTTTTGCTTCTGGGCAGGAAACAGCTTTTTTACAAAAATCAGAGGCTTAAGATAATTCCCTATATTTATCTCCCTTTTAATTAACATTGCTTTTAATAGTTTTTAGCTGACAGAGTTTTGCATTTTTATCTATTTATAATTTGCTCTTATCTTTGTGTTACTGCTGAAGACTGCTGATCCCCAGAATACATCTCATCAAGAGCACATAGTCAGCCCCATCACAGTAGGTGGTAGACTCAGTGCTAGCAGCTGTGTTCTAACGGGTTCCTGCCTGAGCGCACACAAATGAAGTAATATCAGTCTTCTGAGCAGTCTGCCCTGCTGCACAGAAGTGTAGGAGTTTGAGTGCATCCTGCAAGATGACATAGAAAGTGCTGGAGGGGTTGCATGTTCATGTAGTCTCATTCTGTTTCAGCGCTGGATCAAACAAGCCCTGGAAGAGGGAATGACTCAGACCTCAGCAGCGCCACAAGAGAACAGAACCCAATGTCTATACCAAAGTAACGAGAGCAGCACTTCTTCCAGCATCTGCAAAGATGACACAGGTAAGTGCTCAGCACCATCAGGGCAGCGTGGGCACTTGACTGAAACTGGGGAAGCTGCTAAACAGCAAAGTCAGGATGACATCTTAATGTGTACTGCTTCTTGGTGGCAGGTGAGAATGTCGCTTTGCTGTTCATTCAGATGTCTGTAGACCCATTCTAGCTTGAGCATGTGTAAAGTTCCCTGTGAAAAGAGAATCATTATATCTTCCTTCATCAACCTCTGTGTTGTATGGTCATTTGCCCAATAGAGGAGAGTTAAACAAAGGTACACGATCATCTCTTCTCAGCAGGATGCTGTTAGATAGACAACTAAGTATCTACTGACTATAGGAAGATATAGCAAAGTCTCATAGGCATGTATCTAATAAACATATGATTGTCTCAAAGATATAGAAACTGAAATCTGTGAGTAAAGCAGCAGAATGGTTACATATTGTGTCTGAATCTTTCTACAGAGAAAGGGTGAAGATCTGCACAGTTAGGGATTAGTTTTCCAAGGACAACAAACAGGAAGCTAGACAACAGACAGATAATACGGAATTGGTTATTGAAAAGTCAGACGAATAGAACTGAACTGAACAGAATACTGGAACAAATAAATGCACCTCCCTGAGCCAAGACCTAAAGAAGAAAACAACTGAACTACAGAATTTTCTGAATCCTTTTATTTTTTAATACCAAAAAAAAAGGCAAACAAAAACAACAGAAAAGCCCAAACCTGAGCATCAAAGGAGGATATTATTTTGACTAGGTGTAGGCCTGAGGGAAAGTCCTTTGTGGAAGTGAAATGTTTGAGCTATATTGATGTAGCCTACAGGAAACTATGAGGTTCAGATAAAGATAACTGAACTGCCTGTGGTTGATTTGTGACAATGGCATGTCTTTTGATCCCCTTTCTCCAGTCCCCTCTCCTCTTTCGGTCTCTTCTGTCTTCCTTTCCTCACGCCCCCTCTTTGGCTTAATTCTAGTAGAAATACTTCCTCCTCTTGTTCACTGTATGTTCCTGATTATGTTTTGTTCTGATTATCTAAATGTGTCTCAAGACTGGTATAGAGATACTTCAGAGGTGTTTAACTTTGAGGAATCTTTTGTAGTCACACTGGAGACTTAAGGGCTTTATTTGGGCTGGGAGAAGGAGGCGGTAGTGTGTGGACTGCACATGATTAATTGGTAAAGTTAATGGTTCAGCTCTGCTTGGTTTTCAGACTTACTGAGTCCCTTGAAGAAATGGAAATCTCGCTACTTAATGGAGCAGAATGTTAAGAAGTTGCTGAGGCCACTGTCTCCTGTCACTCCTCCACCTCCCATCCCTTCAGTTCCTGGCTCAGCAAGCCCACAGCTGGCTACACCATGCTCATCGCTGCCAGGAGAGGAGGAGAGTCGCAATGGTTATGGTGTGATGTTCTCACCGATTCCTTCTCTGGCTGCTAGTCGCTGCAATACTCCACTACAGTTTGAGGTAAACTGAGGTGGGGACTGGGAGTGCTAAAACCAGAGCAGCTAGAGTAGTAGCAGGAGATGTGGCACTAGGGACACTTCCCTTTTTTGACTTCGTGGCTGTATTCCTGAGCATCATCACCATGTCACTCAAGAGCACTGCAGTCTGTCTTTCTCCTCTGCTCCTGGCTGAATCTCCTGCTCTCTTAAATGTCAAACCTTGCTGCAGAGATGCCTCCCCTCAATTCTTAACTATCAGTAGCATTAATCTAGTTCTTTTCTCCCTTTCTGCACAAGAGCTCCTACATTTTGCATGCTTCTCGGTGCTTTTTAGTCATCTTTTCCACTTCAGATCTCTGTGTCAATGTGACTTCCAGTGCCTGCCTCTTCCAAAGAGTGCAACTCTGTGTGGCTGCTCTTGTGCCCCTGAATGGGAATCACACTGTCTGCAGGTTGAGTTTTATTTTATAGTATCGCATGTTTTCTTTTTTAAAAATGGAACTCCTCAGCCAGCTGCTCACACTCTGCCAGTTAAAACCATTTTTAGAAATGGTTGCAGGACAGTCTGCTCCACGGTGGGGACTACTTTGCAGGAATCCTTCATCTGTTTTGCAAAAGGGCAAACAACCCTTTGAGGTATTTTTAGCATAATGTGCTTTTGATTATTTTCATTGAGAGCCCTTTCTTGTTAACTATCTGAGAGGCAGATCTGTAGAGGTTAGTAAGGAAGATTGTGGAGTGTTGAGGAGACAGATAAAAGACTTTTGGGCACAGAGCTTGATTGTAAATGATCCTTAACTTTGCTGTAGTTGACATGGCGGATCAAGGCAGTATTGCCATGGACCTCCACAGTCTAGTCACTGATTTCCTGTGTCACTGTAGTGTTAGTCATTTTCTGTTGCCAGGTATAAGACATGGGAAGCCTGTCTTTCACTGGGCATCTATACCTTACATGCTCCTTTAATATTTTTTTTATTCCCATGAAAGTAGTCTAAATAGCTCAACAGACTTACAGACTTCTTTGTTTCAGCTTTTGTATTTCCCTCAATGCAGCCCATTTGTAATAGCACTATTTTAATGTCATATCTGTCTCGTTTAGTTAGTTCTAACTTGAGTGGATTCATCTCCCCACTTATAAAGCTTTCTACATCAGTCCTGTGGCACTGTGGGAAGAGAACAACAGAAAGATTCTTCCATCAGTTCACCAGCTTCCGCAAGCCAGCAGAAGATGCCGCTTGACACCTTGGCTTGCTGTGGAATGCATTTTTGAAAGCTTTATCCATTTGCTTCCTAGCTGCTCTCTGAAGAGCTTGTATCACAAGGTTCTGAAGCTCTGGTTGGTTGAATATTTACAGACTGAGTTTTTTTCTGACTCAATTTAAGGACTTTTTTAAAAATCAGAAACAAATTGGTGGGGGTACCACTCCTTTGGTATTCACAGCAGCGACCAGCAGTGTGATGACACTAATCTGTTTTTTCTGTGGGGCTTGTCACAGACTTTTTTTAGCTGAGAAGTTTCATGGATTCCATTTTCTCAGTGTTCCTGTTTTGCAGAGCAGAGTGACTTTTGCCATATTTCTCTGATGGCAGCATACCTCTGGGAAACCTTCTTTCCTTTCCAGTTATGTTTTGGGCCTACTCAGTAGCATGGAAAGTGCTTGGGAAGGAGGCCTTAACCATCCCCATCACATGCATGTGCTGCCTTCCACTGATAGCAGCTCACATGATAAGTTGCAGCATTTCATAAAGTTGTCATACCTATTAACTTCAGCTGGGAATGTGACCCACAGTGGATTGAAGGAGATGTTTTTGTTCCCTAGTGTAGCATAATGTCCATGAGAGTTCACTGCAGTGTTCGAGGAATCTTTATTTATCTTTTGGGCAAAACAAGGCTTTCCATCTCTTATGTTCTCAGTCTAAATACCAGAAATGGCTTTCTCTATATTTCATACTGCAAACTCTTACCCGACAGCATCAGAAATACAAAGAATAAGATGCTTCCTTTCTTACCATTTATGTGCTCTGGTTCAGATACTAAGTTAGAGCCTGAAACACAGTAACCCAGGCCTGTCTCTGTGCTTCCAGGAAGCTTCAGAAACCACTTGAGCAATGGAGTTGTCCATCCAGGCTGGGGTCAGTTCCTGACATAGACTTTGTTTAGAATAGCCATTGCTAACCTCTGAGCTTGGGGGTTTTTTAAATTGATTTTATTTTGCTTCTTGACTTTTTGAGTAGGTGAATAACAAGATGCTTTTCCCTCCTCTAGAACGTATCCTCTCCTGAGAGTTCCCCTGCGCATAGACCTGAGTCCATGTCACCTGAGGTAGTTATCACACCATCTCAATTGCATTGGAGTGTGTGTGTGTGCTTGTGTGTGTGTGCTTGTGTGTGTGTGTTTGAGGCCACAGTGGGAGAGGAGGAATGAGAATCACAGAATACCAGGGGCTGGAAGGGACCTCGAAAGCTCATCCAGGCCAACCCCCCTGCCACAGGGACACATCCAGGTGGGTCTTGAGTATCTCCAGAGAGGGAGACTATACAGCCCCTCCCTGGGCAGCCTATTCCAGTGTTCTGTCACTCTCAAAGGAAAAAAAAAATAAATCCTCACATTTTCATGGAACTTCCTATGCCTCAACTTCCACCCATTGCCCCTTGTCCTGGTGCTGGGCATCACTGAGCAGAGCCTGGCTCCATCCTCCTGGCACTCACCCTTAACATATTTATAAACATGAATGAGGTCACCTCTCAATCTTCTCCTCTCCAAGCTGCTGAGCCCCAACTCCCTCAGCCTTTCCTCATAAGGAAGATGTTCCACTCCCTTAATCATCCTTGTGGCTCTGTGCTGGACTCTCTCAAGCAGGCACAGAGAAATGCAGAGATGAGTGGGAGTAAAGGTGGAGCATGAGCCACAGTAAGGCTGTGGATAGTTTTCAGGGTTATCACAAGAAGGGAAAGTAATTGAAGACTGGAATTGATTATTCATTTGTTGACACTGGTGGGAAACAGGCAATGTGAAGACTTAGGGCCTCATCTACTGAGGTGAAGGCAAGAGAGACCCTGAAAATACCGTAATCAGCTTTAACCCTGGCCCAGTAGATAAGTGGTGTCTGGTATTTACTCAGTAACAGCAAAAATGACTGCTGGGAGAGAAAAGGGAAAGCATACACTGCTAGTTTTGACTTAAGAGGACATAGCAGTGTACCTAATCTGCTCTCTTCAACCTTGATTTATCACCTCTTCACTTGCAGACTTACAACATTGAGAAGATGCCAGAAAGTAGTATTCTGGTTACCTAGTGGTGCGTTGTAAAATATGAAATGAAGTACCTTGCTCAGAGGCTGTTCCATAGCAGACAATATGTGCTTGTGTCCAATGTGGCAGACAATGTGGAGCTGTAATACAGCAGAGGACACATTCTCGGTGGCAGCAGTAGGGCAGAGCTGATGCCTGGTGCTGCTGTCTTATTTATTCCCTAAGCACTGCAAAGAAGATGAAATCTTGTCAGTTATGCTCATTGTTTGAGATCCTGACATGTTAACGTGGTGGAGAAGATGATTATGCTGTTGCCCTGGAGGGTTTTTGGCACTTCACATAGATAAATGGATATACTCTTGTGTCAGTGCCTAGTGCTCCAGAAACCGACAGTGCAAAGATGATGCCATTATGGCATTGTTAGAGAATGTAAAATGTAGAAATGTGGCATAAATTAAATGAATGTACTATTGTTAGAGATTTTGGAAGCTCACAATAAGTGAAAACAAATGGATTGGAGATCCTGGGCATTTTCTTGTCAGGAAGTTAGAAGTGGCTGACTTGAGACAGTCTAGAATTTGGCTAATAAAAGAGCAAACAGACAGCAAACCTTTTCTGTTCTGTCCCCATAATGAACCTAGCAAGTATGATGTGCTAACATCAACTTTGGGATATATGAGGCAATTGAAAATGCTGAGTTCTCTTTGCTGACTGCCTGGGAATAGTGCTGAGCCTTAGCCTCTTGCTGCAGTATGCTAAAGGGGAAAGGGCATCTCATACTGCATGGCTCAGTCATTCACCTGTAGAATGAGCAAGACAGTGCAGGAAAATACCAAAGGGGTAATCAGAAAGGAGCTGGAAAAAATTAAGCCAACACTGGACAGAGTACTTTCTAACTTAAATTTCTCTCCCCACCCTTGCCTCATCTTCTTCCTGAATTCCCACCCTCTTCCTCTGTCCTTCTCGGATTTTCTAGCTCTGCCTCCGATCTGACCTGGATTCCAGTGCAAACACCTGCTCAGAACGGCCCTCGCTGCTCAGCTTTGGATCCTCTGATTTGGCTCCACAACCCTCCATAAACTCTACTTCAGAGATGAACTTCCCAGGGAAAAGTGGGGAAGCACAGATGCTGCTACGAAGCTCTGATCAGGCTTTTCGGACAGAGTTTAATTTAATGTATGCCTTCTCCCCACTGAACGCTATGCCACGTGTGGATGGGTTGTTGCGGGGATCTGCTCCTTTGGGAGAGAGGAAGCCAACAAATTTGGAAGCAGGATGTTGCAGCTCTCCTGCTGAAGGTTATTTCAGCAGACACGAGTCAGGGCTGCTTAAAGAGACAGTGCATGGGTCCATGTCTCCCTGCAGTGAGAGGGCTTGCGAAGGTGTCAGATCTGCTCCCCAGAATCCACCACAAAGGAAGAAGGTAAGTGTTCTGCAAAAGAAGCTCTTGGATTGCAGGAACATGAGTGGGAACAGAAAGCACCATGGGAAAGACTTAGAGGGAGAACAAAGAGAGCACAATACAGATAAAATACAGTCTGGACATGTAATCCAGGCATTCAGTGCCTAGATGAAAGCAGACTAAAAAGTTGTTAAGAGAGTGAGCCACCCTTCAGGCAAGATTTTTGATGTGAGAGGTGGAAGAAAAAGACCACAATGAAAATACCTCTTCTGGGAGCACAGAAAGGAGAGCATGATGCTGTCAGCTTCAATAAACAGTTGTTAAACCTCGGAGCAGTAACACAATGCAGCTTTACTAGATGGTGGAGGTGTTATTGATCAGGATGAAAGGGTCCTTACTGGGGACAGAGGTCTGGTGTTTCAAAAGGAAACATGGGCTGTTTATCAGGATATGTAGGAACATTTCCATTACTACAGAAACACTGTAACGTGGAAGAAAAGTAGATGCAGGTTGTTGCTTAGATTTTAGCTCTTGGAAACTAAAACCACAGGAATATAGTTTAAAGCAAGCAAATGTGTGTTGGTTTCCAGTAACTGTCCAGCAACCCTCATGGGACTAAAATTGAGTGACATCAGGCTTTGCTACCATAAAACTGGGTGCTCATGCTGCTGAAATGTGTATTGATGCCTTTTCCTTTGCTTGAATATTTGTTTTTTGTTTTATTATGTGTGTGGTAACTCAGATTATTTGCATAGTGTCCAGCTGGATGGAATTTCTTATTTCTGTTCCATTTTTTGTAGGGTTTTGGTATTTTTCCATTGGTTTTCTTCCAAAGTTACCTTTGTACGTTGAGTTGCTTTCGGAAATACTCTGTTCAATATTTTAGCATTGTAAAGCCTTCTATATTGGCATTGAGTCAGGGTTGATAAATTCTTCAGCAGAGCTGCCTTCTCTGCGTCCTTTATGGCTATCTACTTTGTAATAACTCGAAGGGGGAGGCACACTGAAAGGTAAATGCTCAGCTGGGAATGTTCATGTGGTTTTGGTTCTGCTGTCGCTGTGTTACGAGACTCTTATCTGGGACTTTTTGGTATGAGTCTTTGACAAATCTGAGACTGCTTTGCACAAAATATACCCTGCCATTGCTAGAAGTTGTTTGTTTAGCTGGGAGTGCTGAAAGTTTGCAGTACCACCGCAGCAGGCACCTGCTCTAACTCTTGGAAGCTAGCAGTTCTGTGAAGAAGGCTCTTAGAGTGTTTTGGAGGTGTGCAGGTGCTGATAGACATTTTACATCATGTTGCAGATCAGAGGAAAAGAGTGAAGGGTGTTGAGAAAGAGCAGGGTAAAGACACTCAATGCTTGTATCACAGAACCTTAGAGTTTGGAAGAGGAATCCAGAGATTGAGTCCAGCCCCCCTGACAGGATCCCCTAGGGCAGTTTGCACAGGAATGCATCCAGGCAGGTTTTTGAAGTCTCCAGAGAAGGAGACTCCACAGCCTCTCTGGGCAGCCTGTTCTTGTACTCTGTCACCCTCACTGTAAAGAAGTTTCTCCTTATGTTGAGATTAAACTTTTCTCTGTTCCAGTTTGTAGCTGTTGCTCCTGTCTTACTGCTGCTGACCACCGAAAAGAGATTGGCCCCAGCCACTTGACACCCACCCCTCAGATATTTGTACACATGGATGAAATCTCCTCTCGGTCTTCTCTTGTCCAGACTAAACAGCTCCAGGGCTCTCAGTGTCTCTTCATAGAGGAGATGCTCAAGTGTCCCAGTCATCCTTATGGCTCTCTGCTGGACTCTTTCCAGCAGGTCTCTGTCTCTCTTGAACTGGGGAGCCCAAAACTAAACACAGTATTCCAGGTGTAATGTAACCAGGGCACAGTAAAGAGGGAGGAGAACCTTCCTAGCCCTGCTGGCCATTCTTTTCCTGATGCACCCCAGGATGCCATTGGCTCTCTTGGCCACAAAGGGCACATTGCTGGGCCATGCAGAGCTTGCTGTCCAATATGCAAGCATATACTGAAGCAATGTGAAATTCCAAGTTGTTGGAAAAGCAAACTGGCTGGATATTTCCGCTGAAGTTTTTGTCATAGAAAGTGAAATGTAATGAGCGTGGAAGTTGGATGAGTGGTCCAAATTTGTACCACTTAGCTCTTCTTCTAGAGCACCCACAGCTTCAGGAAGGTTTTGTAATTCCAGCGTGCCTTCCAAAGTGTGATCTGCAAACCCAGAGAAAGAGGTCTTTAAAACAGTGTGTAGGCGTGTTCCTCTCTTTGTCCCAGTCCGTGCCATTCCCTGAGTCTGGGCTGTGTTTTTCTCTCCAGGTATCTCTACTGGAGTACCGCAAGCGGAAGCAAGAGGCCAAGGAGGGTGGCGACTCGGTGCGGTGCGCAGGGACTCCTACCCGACAGGGCAGCACCGGCTCAGTGACTGACACAGATGGCACCGGCCTGTCGGGCTCTGTAGTACGAACCCCGTCCTCCCCACAAAGTGGCTTCTCCCCTTCTCATCCCTCCCTGCCTCATGTAGAGGACATCAGCCCACCAGACTCGAGGGGTGCTAGTTCCTCAGCATCACTCAGCAAATCCCAGGAGAACATCAGCAGCAGATGGTGAGTGTTGTCCTTCCAAGCAAGCCTGAGATTGCTCCACAGAGAAGAGCCAAACTCTCAGGAGCATTTCCATAACAATGAATGCAATCGGGTGGATTCATTCGGGTCTGTTGGCATTGTTCTCTTGTTTCATTGTTGAACAACCCTGAAGGACACCAGCAAACCTTTCAGCCTGCCATTTAGTTCTTGGTTTGAGTATTAAAAATCTGTCTTGAGAGATAGGAAGTTAAACACTTTACTCTCTCTTCATTCAGTTTTCTTTTAAGGTCTCCGATTTGAAGGTCTTACTCATGTGATGAGAACTGAATCCAGGTCTTTTCTTGCTGAATCTCCACTCTTGTAGGACATGAGTGGTACTAAGTCAACTTCTGTTCAGAAGGAAAACTAACGGGGCCCTCTGCATTTGGCAAGTTGGAACAATGAAACAGCCCCAGCTTTCCTAATGCCTTGCACATGTGGCCTGAAGAGCAGCTTCCAGACTGCAGTCGGTGGCTTGCCAAAAGCATGGAAAAACCACACCTTTGTTGTATTACCATAATAAGGTTCCATGAGAGGAAAGGTTGATCTTCAACAGTTTCAACTCAGTACTAATGTCTAGCACTAAATATTAAGTACTGCAGCACTGAAATGCAAAGTGTTGTGATCTGCTGTCAGTGCAGTGTTGTTAAGATGCTCTCCTGTTGGAGTTGTATAGTGCACTGGCTCTGCCACTTCATAGTCAGGTTCCGTTCCAGGACACCACAGGCAAAAAAGGGATACCTCTCAGTGTGGATTCTCCAAAGGCAACTCTGTCACTGCTCATGTAATAGCAGGGGGATGGTGAGAAAGAAGATCCTCAGCAGTACTGAGGGCAATGAGAAGTGTGAAAGTGCTTGAGAAACATTATTTGGGGTGAATATGCAGTAGTAAATTCTGTTCTCTTTTCCATCACTCATCAAGCAGAGATCGGTAGAAATAACTTGTCCCGTATCTCTCTGACAGTACTCTTGTACCAGATGACCTTCTGCCAGATGCTGAGACTGGCCACAGCTGAGACACTCAGCTGATTAGTGATGATTAGTTTATAATCATTATTTTCTAATTGATATAGTCTTCTGTGCAAATGTTAACATCCCATGCCCTTCGCCTCTTGTGACACTTCCTTCTGCTTGTAAAAGAACAGAAGAAAAACACAGCTGAACAAAAAAGCGGGTTTGGGGTGAGGCATCAGTGTGGCAAACTCACCCTAGTACCATGCTTTGTGTTCTGTGAGCTTCATCTGCTGCTCCTCAGCAGGTGCTCAGCCTTCAGTTTCTCACACGGTCTCCTGAGTAAGTACTGTGTGGGAATAAAAATCATATTATTGTGGGACACTGGATCTAAAGCTGAAATCATACTGATAGTTTTTAAATTCTTGTTCTTCTGAGTTTTGATGGGCAAGGCTAACAAATGGAGTCATCTTCTGCTTTTAAAAGCTGTGTTAGAAACTGCACATTACCAAGCTAAAAGTGTGACCCAGTTTCATCTTTAACTCTGAGCACTAAACATTTCAGGTACACTTCCAAACATTTCACAATAATACAGTGTTAGGGACAGAAGGAAATAGGGGGAACTAAAAATCACTTGCCTTAATTTTTAGAGTTGTCCGGATCTTTTGCTGAATTCCGCAGTAATTGCCAATAGCTTTCATTGAAAAAACAAATTAAAAAAAAAAAAAGTTTCTGTCTCTTTCAGTTGCCAAGATAGAGCCATTACAGTGTAAACAGATGTGCTGCTGCCCAGTAAACCCAGCCTTGCAGAAAACTGTCTCCAGCAAGACAATAGCAGCAGCCAAGGTGTGAGCTCACCCCATTCACCTCCATGAGCTGTGATCTCTGGCAGCTTCTCCCTCCTGCTTCAGTGAGGCTTTAGACAAACAAACAAATATTAAATGTCAAGCACAGTTCTCAGTGTATCTTTAAAAAGAAAGTGAACACAGAAAATTGTAAATATGGTGCTAAGCTACATGTTCTGCATCTAGTGCAGTCCATTTTGTATTATACTAAATATTTAAATTCAGGCATTTTTAAGGTGCACATTCTTCAGTGTCTAGGGTAAAGGCATTGTGAATTCCTGTTCCGGGTGCTACTGCCTCAGAGGTTAAAACAAGTGTTTGTAAAGGGATTTGCATGGTGGATTGATTATTGGCCCAAAGGTTCTGAGGTTTTTCTGTGGCTCTGTTTTTATTCTATACACTGGCTTATATTCTGCAAACTGGCTTTTCCACTCTCAGGTCAGACACTTGTGGTATATAATGGAACAAGATCTAGCACCAGTCTTGAGAGTTTTCACATCACAAAAAAAAACCCAGGTCGAAGTAGCATTAATGGGACAAATGGCCAAGCTAGCTCTGCTTCAGGAGCATTGCATTATCTGACTGTATTCTCTTGACACTGTATTATCATGAAAGTATTTCTGGGTTTGCTTCTTTTTTAGTTTGAATTAAAGTAATTATGTAAAACAACTGCATCTAATCTTAAAACAGTACCAGGATTTGCAAAAGCTCTTGAATCTCAAGCCATTTTTTTTCCTGGGAGAAGGTGTCTGCAATCTACCAAACTGGGTATTTATGCCATATTTCTGATCAGGGTAAAGACTTAATTTTTCTGAGGGCAGTGCTATCATGGTAACTAGTGACTGGCAGCCTGAAATCCCACAAGAGGTTTATTTATTTGCAAAAGCGGTTCAGAAGTTTATTCCCCATCTGTCTAGACAGCTGGTGGTCTCTGAGCCCTCCCTTTTGTGGGAGAGGTTTGCATCTGCACTAGCTTTATACCAGTACGTGGGAGACAAACCTGTTTTGTGATCACACCGAGGACTCCACAGCCCCCTTGTTGCCTTGGTTGTGTTGCTCTCAGCTGCATACCAGCAGTCCTCAGCTGTCTCTGGCTTTGTGTGGCAGGATGGTCCCAACGTCAGTGGAGAGGCTTCGAGAGGGCAGGGGCATACTGGAGAAGGTGCTGCGGAGTGGTGCAAAGGTATCGCAGAGAAACGAATCCTCACCTGCCCGTGACAGTGCTGTCGAGAGAGATGCAGGTAAGAAGGTGCAAATTCTGAACACTTGGTTGGTGGGAAATGATGGGCAAACTTGGCTGTGGAGTTGTACCTTTAACATTATTAATGCCTTAAAAGAGCCCTCTGCTCTTTATTGCTACTCAGATCTTGCATGAGCCTGTATCGTTTCTCTGGAAGACCATCAGGTTTCTCCAGGATTTGGATTCAAGACTACCTACAGGGACAGCTTCTTTGTCTTAGGACAGATGGGTTAAGCAGCACTGCCTCAATTGCCCGTATATCCCAGGGATGACAGTGCCATCATGTAGTTAGCTGAACATTCAGATGTATTATCACACTAAAATGCAGGCTTTAGGCAGGACTAGGAACTAATTTAGCTTTCAAGCCTTATTTCAGCTTGTTTTGAAGTTATGTGATTCCCTGTGTGATTACATTTGTCAGTTTTGTGAAGTGCACCTCCTTCATGAGATTAATTCAGTTCTGAGTTGAAGTTCCTCATCAAGGGGCATGCAGAGCCAATATTTGCAACTTGAGCTGAAGTTTTACCTCTCTTCTCTCTCAGTGATCTAAGGGTGAGATGTGACTTTTCAACAGATGAACAGATCACTTCATCGCTGCCTAATATCTCAGCTGCAAGGTGGAGTTGCTTTCCTTTTACTTCCATTGCAGTCCCATTTTTTCCCTTACAGACAGTGTCCCTCAGAACTCTGATGGCAGCTGAGAGCTACAGTGATGGACCATTGTATGCTAATAACTTAGTCTGTGTGTTGCCATCAGGCCCTACTTCCTTCTGGCTGATAGACAACTGATACAATTACAGCGTGGTGATAATATGTAGTAGAGATCTCAGTTCTGGAACCAAGAACCTAGTTGTGTGGTTTCAGACATGGAAAAAAATTAGTGCCTTTAACCCAGGCCGGCACAAAGTGCTCTTGGGTAATTTAGCAGCAACAGCAATTTCTGCCTTTGGATTTTCTTATTTCTGAGCATTTGAGGCCAAGTGTGTGTTCCCTTCATACCAAATCCACTTGCAGTAAGGTGCATTTGAGACCACTTTCTGGCTTCTCAACCACAGTCTTCCTCTTTTTGTACCCCTAAGTGCATCTCTTTTCAATGTGTTTTCTACATCTAGTCTTGGGAGGGAATTCTCTACCCTATGAAATGTTCCGTGGTTTTGTGGGATCCCACTGCGAGTCTTTCTCATACCAGTGCAAGTGGCTTTCTTGGTGGTTGTTTTTCAGGAGGATGGGCAAAAGCCAGGTTCTTGGAACAAGGTTTTTCCCCACTCTAATCTGTACAGCTCTGTCTCTTCAGTCTCACCCAACAGTTAGGCTGGATTTAAACTTTTATCCACACTAGTCCATTCTTTCTTATTACACAAAACCCATCACACTCCAAGTTGTGGAAACTTAATGCTGTAGCTGACAAAAATGTTCTTATCTCTTCTTCTGGTTGAGCAAAATAGTGTTTTCTCATTTCTTTCACATACCCTGGAAATTCCGCCAGTAGCTTTAGATTCTTGTTTTGATCTGCAAGCCAACTGTTCCCTCCCTCATCTGCCAGTCTGCTTCTTCGTGGGACATTTAGTGAGTGGCTGAGCCCCTGCCATGCCTGGTATCAGCTGCAGGAGTTGTGAAGATTCACGTTGACTTGATGCTGTAACAGATAATACGAGGGCAACTAAAACCCCCAAACATGGATAGTTTGCTGATGGGGTCTGTAGGAATGAAATGGAGTCTTGTGTAGTGCCACAAGAATTGAAGCTGCTTTCAGTTAAAGCTGTCACTTCATCTATTTTCAAAGTGCACACAGGTCAGTACTGCCAGGAAAAGTAGTTCTCCTTTATGTCCTTTCTTGTGCAAGGATTAATAAGTGGGAGGAGCGGGGAGGGGAATGTTGGCTTTATTTTGTAAGTTTTCATAAAGCAAATCCAGGAAGGTTTTAGTTCATTTACCCTTTGTAATTTAGAGTCTTTAACTTGTCAAGGGGGTTTTCTGAACAGACACTGCCAGTAAATTGAGCACCCTTGCTGATGTGCCTGGCCTTTTAAGAAAGAATTTCTTCCAGAAAGCTGTAGTTTTCTTCTGATTCTCATACTCAGCTTCTGGTAATCAAAAGAGTCTCCTGGACTGAACACTTAAGTCTCTTCCCCACATGGCAGCTCAACAGAACATGCCATGAACTTCGGAGTTTTGCCTTTCTACAGTACTTGGAATGACTCCTACAGCAAACAGCTACTTGATGCTTCCCATACTGTTTCAGAGGATGGAAGGTGGCACAGGACATGCTCTGGAAGCTTCACACACCAGTCTTTGTGCAGATCCTGTGCCCTGAGGAAGGAGGCTTCTGGATCTCAACAGCAGAGAAGACAACTCTATAATGGTTCCCATTTAGCTAAGCCAGCAATTGTGGTGTAGCGCAGAGAAGACAACCACATCAAAGCTGCAGGCACTGCTGATATTGGTGCTCCTGCCAGTGCATCTGGTGCAAGGCCAGACCTGTCTGGCAGAAGTACAGAGCAGGCTTGGGCAGCGTGTCCCATTTCACGACTGAGAGACACCTGTCATACATGATGCCAGCACTGTTTCTCCGAGGCTTTCAAACACGGATGCTGAGAATCCCTGGGATGCTGCAGATAAGCAGCTCTGTCTCATTAGATGGCAACATAACTCCGATTTGAAATCTCCCCGTCCCACCAATTCCACTCCACCCTCTAGAGAGCATCACCAACTGAACCCCACACTTGCAGCAGTGGCAACTGAAAAATGCACACAGCAAAGTGGTTGGGGCACTTGGAGTAAGTGCTTTTTACCTACCTCGGTTCGGGTTCAGTTACTCACTAAGAAAATCAGTCTGCCTCAGATGAGAGTGCTCTGTCAAGAAGCAGCTTATTCCTCTTGATCTCACATAACTGAAGTAGATGCATGTGTACTGTGCTGCTGCTACCCTTCAAACCTCAAAGCATTTTCATCGTCTTGGCCTGTTTCAGAAACAGGCACTTCTCAGGTCTAAGAGTAACTACCCAAAGTGGCAGCAGAGGAGCTCAGTCTTCAGCAGTGTCTGATTTACCTTTGAGGAAAATCAGCAGCAGGATCCTGCTGAGAACTGTCTAGGAAGGAACATTTTTGTCTCCTCTGCTGTAACTGTAGCCAGTGTGGATTCAGAGCCGAGTGGAGAATTGTCAAGTGCTTAGAAGCTATCTCTGCCCCTGACATCCTTCCAGGGAGCTTAGGGAGCCCAGGCCGTGCCTGTGTGTGGCTGTCACCAGGTGTGGCCATTCAAGTAGGCTGGTCCAAGGCAGGTGAGATTTGCATTAAACCAGAAAGAGCTGGTGGCAGAGAGGCAGCAGTTCCTAACATGTGGCTGGTTTGTACACATAAAGGTCTTGCAGTTGCCTTTCACTAGGGTTCTCCAGCTCCCTAGACACTGATGGCTGGAGAAGCTGCTCTTGTCTTGGCTGCAGACAGATTGAGAGTGTGCAGGTGTCATTTGAGTGGGAGCTGTGGTGGCCTCGGTCCAGAGGGTGATGTGTAGTATTTTGCCTGTGCATTGCAGACACAGCAGAAGGAGACACTCCAGAAGCCCACAAAGGATCAGCAGTTTACAGTCCTTCACGATACAGCTACCAGGTAAAATTTTTCCTATATTATCCACCCCTTCTGAAACAAAACTTTTAATGGGATAGGAGGGGAAACTGGGTCTGGCTGCCAGTTATTACCCACCCTGCTACACCAAGCACCTTTGGTGTTGAGGAGATAGGAAATGGGGAAGTCTGTCTGACATACTTGTTCTTTTTTTTTCCCCACTCCCTTGTTCAGCTCCTGCAGTCTGACAGTTCCCAGGCAGAATCACAGACCCTTCTCCAGCAGAGCTCCTCCCCCTACAGAGGACACCTTACTCCGTCTCCTGGATACAGCTATCGAGCGGCAGCACAGAGGACAGGACACAGCCTCTCCCACAGCTCCTCAGAAACATCCCTCTCCTCCACCTCCTACTCCAGCTCAGCCCACTCAATCTCCACAGACTCCTCTGCCCTGTTTGCAGGGAATTCGGGGTATTATGGCAGCCAGCAGCACTCTGGCAGCAGCAGCGGCAGCCTCCTGAAGAAGAGCTGCCCTGCTGCTGCCAGCCCAGCACAGCAGACAGCTGTGGACTCTCTTTCCTCCGAGTCGGGCTCCCAGCCGTGCACGGGCACGTCGGGCTCCAGCTCTGCTCCCCCAAGTGCTAGGTCACTACAGTCAGACTTGCGGACTATCAGCCTACCAAGCTCTGGGCAGTCTGTTCTCTACCAGGGCTCCCGGGGGGCAGTGATTTCCAATGCACAACACTATCCACACCGTGGGGGAAGCAGTGTCCATCAGTACAGGTTTCAGCAGCTTCAAGGTTCTGGAGTAAAGACTCAGACAGGACTTTCCTAGGGCCGCCTGGACTCCAGGAGGACGAAACTGCCCATAGCTCCTTCCAGTCACCTCTGGAAGTGGCTCCTGGGCCAGTGTTGGGAGCTTGCACCCAATGCTGGGGTGCCAGGAGTCAGAGGCTGAGGTCTGAAATGCACAGGTGAGATTTGTGAGCAGTATTGGCCTCTGGCCTTGCAGGAGAACGCAGATCTCTCTGAGGCAGAGACTGCAGCAAAGCTGTCCCTTGGTGCGTGTGGGTACATTGCAAAAAAAACCCAAACAAACAAAACACAGAGAGGAAAAGCAAAATGGTTCAAGTGCAATGACTGCAGTGCAGCCTCTGTCTCTCATCCGTGCCCGTGGCCATAGTCACTTGCGCAGCACGGGCAGCATTTCGAATACGGAAGCAGTTTAAAGAAAATGTTGAGGGAAGTTGAACTCCAGTCCCAAAGTTCTCTTTATAGGTCAGGTTCTGGGTGCGTTCTGGGGAGGGCTTTAATCCGTTAGGACCATTCCAGTCACAAGCAGACGAGCGTGCGCAGCTGCCTTTGGGCCTGGGTCGTGACTGCCACGGTCGGCGCTTTTCCCAGGACCGTGGAATCTCCGCAAATGTGAACTAGCACGGGGAGGGGAGTTAGAGCAGGTGTGTGCCTGGCACTGCCAAGGATCTGGGATGCGCTGTTGCGTGCTGCTCTGAAGGGGGGCGGTTGCTGCCACGTGCCGCTGCCCTGCTGGGGGAGGTCCCTGGGGGCTGGCCGGGGCTGGGTAAGTAAAGTGATGCTGGGGCTGCAGAAAGGGTTAGGTGTTCGGAGGGAACCCCGGACTGTGCCGCGCCAGAGGCTGTCCAGACGGCGCTGTGTGGGACGTCTGTCCCAGGCGCTGTCACCCGCCAAGCCTGGCAGCAGAGGCAGCCCAGACAGAGTGCCGCTGTCTGTCCAATTCCATACGATCGCCAGCTTCTTTCTCACTTGTTTACTGTAATATCGGGCGTGTTTTTATTTATCTAATTTTATATTCAGTTATAACCATAGTAGGTTAGCTAATATACGACAGGTGTCATCCCTGGTGCTGCAGTGGAACTTCTCCTTTCTCTTGGATAACATAATGCTGTGAGTCTGTCTCCCCTGTCTTTTCAGATGCACAGTCTTCTTCCCTGTTTTTTTTTTTTTTTTTGTTTTGTTTTGGATTTTTT
>VWYK01022491.1:12014-26460 GCA_013399775.1 Semnornis frantzii | reverse complement strand
TTTTTTTTTTTTTTTTTTTTTTTTTTTAGGACTGTTACAGGTTTTTATAATTCACAGCTGAAATAAATCAGGTGTTTGCTCAACCTAGGGGAGACTTTTAAAATATTGAAACAAAGAGTAACTTTTCACGCTGTCTGGCTGTGAGCGTGTTGGGATGGAACTTGTCACCCCGCAGCTGGGTGTCCGTATACTGTATAAAATAGGTGTAAACTTCACGCAGCTTAGCCCTGGGGGTGCAGCCTCCCTTCCGTGCTCTGAGCAGCACGGGGCAGGCAGGCTCTGCCCTGCTGGGCAGCGGGAGGGGGCCAGGGGGCCCCTGCTCAGAGGCTCCAGGACCTTTGGGCGCAGCAAGGGGACAGGAGGGGAGGGACCCTGGAAAGCTCTTGGAAAAGGTGGGGGCTGTAGCTTCTTACTCTAGTGGAGTTTTTACATCATGCTGTAACATTTGAACTTTCACAAGAGATGTAATAATTTTGATAATAAAAATACTTAACTTTAAAAACAGTATTTTGAAAGCTTCTTTCAGTTTCCTTAGCACCTTGGGTGTGGGGGCCCAGGTCGCAGGCTGAGTGGAACACACATCGTTGGTTCTCCCTGTCCCTGCGGGGGTGGCTCTGCACAGCTCCCTTTTGCCAACACCGTGGGTGCAGCCAGGGACTGTTCTGGGCTGGATGGAACTGTAAAAACTGTGGCCGTGCTGCTGCTCCTTTTGTTATTCAAAGCTCGTTTGGGGAGGAGATGGGGCAGAGGATGTCCCCTGCACTCTTGCACCTGTTTCAAAACCTGGCTTCTCGTGCTAGGGGCGGTTTTGCTTTCATGCTGCTTGCCTTTTCCTTAGGAAGGCTGAGATGGACCTAACTTGGAGTGGGGCGAGCAGGTGTTGCCTCCAAATGCTGACCATCAAAGCTGGCATATCCGAGGTTGCTCATCACCTCTGGTGTTTGACCACGCTCACAATGAGGACATTCCCCATGACACCTTGTGGGAGTCTCTGTGGTGTCTCACCCTGCACCACCCCTCAAGACTGGCTCCATCTCCACACCTCCTCCCAAAGCAGCTGTGGGCAGCAAGCACCTCCTTGGGAGGTTGCTGTGTGCGGACCTGTGGACAGGGAGAAAGGGGGGAGTTGAAATGCTCCCAGTGATAGCTGGGCTCCCCACCTGAAATCGACCCTCTCCCTGGGGAACTGCCCTGGCCAGAGGCACCCTTATGTGCCAGCCTGTGGCAGAGATGCTCAGCCCCGCAGGGTATCGCGTGGGATTCCCACCCTCAGGTCCCACCAGAGCCGCTCACCACACACCATGAGCTGTAATGGCTGCTGCCCATGCAAGGTCCTTCGACGTCCTTGCACCAGCAGTGCATGGAGAGGTCCACCCCCCACCCCCAGCCCCCCTTCTCACACAGCACAGGCCTCTGAGCTCCTCTGGTTTGATTTATATTTCTCAATAAGGTTTTGTGAAACACTGTATCAAACTTTGTACTAAAATACAGATATTTTACAGCTACTGTATTCCTTTCTCCACTGATTTTCTTGGTTGTTTTTTCCAATTCGGCCAGCAACAGCGCTTGCAAGCTGGCAAGACCCGGGCGCGGGGAGCTCCTGCTGCCCCACTCCGGAGGGCAGCTGCCGCTGGGCACGGGGGCCTCCTGCTGGTCCGGCTCTGGAGGGCAGCTGCTGGAGTGACGTGGCCACCCCCAGGCTCGTGGCTAGCAGAGAACATGGTAGGAGTGCCAGCACGCATGCGGTCCGAGTGGCTTCGGCTCCCAGACAACTGAGTCCCTCATCGCAGGACCTCAGGGCACGACTTACCTGCTCCTGCCAGCCCCTGGCACCCTGGGCTGGGCAACGGTTCCTTACAGAGCCCTTCATTGCCATTCCTCAGCAGCCTCCACAGCTCCTCTGCCCAGGGCTGCCTAACCCGGGGCCGTGGTCCTGCTCTGCTCCCTGCGCCCCGTTCCAACCCCTCTCCCATGCCTTGCCCAGAGCCTGAGTCCAGCCCTGCCAAGGCCCCCGCCAGCCTCTGTGGAGCCAGGGGCCCTGCAAACAGCCCCCGGCTGCTGGCACTGAGACGCGGCCGGTGCTGAGGACTTTATTGCATTGCAGGGGCTGCAGCTACCCAAGCCCCCTGCAGCCAGGACTCGGGGAAGCTCGCATACACCGGTCTGGCCAGCAGAGCCACAGCTGGGCGGCAGCCACCCGTGCTGGGGAGGGTGGCAGTGCCAGCTCTTGGGTGCCATGTGCGTGCAGTTGAGGCTGGGGTGTGCTCAGAGGCTCCCAGGCTCAGCTCTGCCACAGGCAGCTGCCAGCGGCTCCCCGCAGGCCATCACCACGGGCCAGCGAGGTGCAGCCAGGGGACATGGCCCAAATGGCATGGTGGGCACAGGAGCGCCTGAGTCCCCCTGGCCACGCTGTGTGGCAGAAAGAGCTTTGCCGTCACCAGTGGAGATAAAGCACCGTATGGGGATGGGAAGGGAAGGTGGTTGGCAACAGCCCATGGCCAGCTTGGGGAGGGGGCTGGTGAGGGGTCCTCCTGCACCCCGGGGAGGGGGTTTGTGTGGTCAGCTGCTCCCACTTACAAGGGCTTACATTCAGCAGCAGCACAAGTTGGGTGTCTTAGCAGCCCCTGTGCTGGGGGCGGGCAGCGAGCAGCAGCAGCAGCCCCCAGCCACATGCCAGGAAACACCACGTCCTGGGGCCAGGCTACCAGGGCAGGGGGTGAGGGGGCTCGAGTCACTTTACCCTGTTTAGAGAACATGAATTTACACATAAAAGTAGGGGTTGGGCCCTGTCCCAGCCACCGGGTCCCCTAGCTTGTGGAGACAGGATAACGGAGCTGTACAAAATGGGAACAGGGAGGGGGCCAGGGCCTGGAGCAGCTGGCACAGGGCATCACTGGGCACATGTTCGGGTGGGAGGCAGAGGGCCAGGAGTCCTGGGGATGTAGAAATCTGTTAAAAACTCCAAGACCGTCTTTTCCTTGAAACAAAACCACAGCTGGATGCTGTTCTTGAATGAAGCAGGTTGGGGCATCCTCCCCCGACGGCGGCCCACGGGCAGCATGGGGTGTGAAACTGGCAGGGTGTGTGGGATGGTGGTGCTGGCATGGGCATGGCGGTGGCCGTAGATGCAGCAGGTGGCCAGCGTGGCCCTGGGGGCGGCGCAGGACACTGCATGGCCACTGGCAGCAGACGAAGGGCAGGACAGGGAGGGAGCGCCCAGACTGCTGACCGTGGGAAGAGGGTCCTGTTGCAGGCGCTCAGCCTTATATCCTCTGCAGGGAGAGCACAGCAGGTCAGGGATGGTGTCGGGAAGGCCTCACTGCACCCTTGTGCCACCAGCATATGCCACACACATACCTGTGTCCCCATCTCTGCTGCCTCCCTTCCCTGTCACCCAGCGCCCCACACAGCCAGGATCAGGGTCCCCATCCCATCCCACGTGGGGTGACTCAGAACAGGCACACCCAAATGCACAAGGCAGCCAGGGCTAGGGGCTCAGGGCTAGGGGACAGGAGGGTGACACTCAGGACTTACCGCAGTGCCGACAAAATCTGTGGAAACAGAAGAGATGGTGTCAGACAGGGCAGGAGCTCAGCAGCCTGCTCCCACCCTGCCCTGCCTGCCTCACTTTGCAGGCGGCAATTAAGCCCATGAGACCCTCACCCAGCTGCAGGCTGCCTCAGCCCGCAAGCTATTCCCACATGGGATTCTCTCCAGGGCCACAGTGTGGGGGCCCAGGACCCCTGACAGCACAGCACTCACCTTTGCTCTCTGTCTTGAGCTCCTCGTGCAGCAGGTCGTTCTGCCGGTTGCCGAGGACAAAGGCCAGGAAGGAAAGGATGAGGGCGTTAAGGATGCCGATAATGGCCAGGATGTAAGCCCAGCGCACAGAGCAGTCACCCAGGGAGTACTTCCCTGTCTTCTCCCCACACATGTCCCGTATGGTCTCTGCATCCCAGCCGTCAGGAAAGATCATGCAGCCCAGCACCAGGCAGAGCGCTGCAAGGGGCAGAGGAGGGCAATGCATCAGAACAGACACCAGGCTGTCGGTGTCGGCCGCTGAGCCCCACAGTCAGTGCATGGATGCAGCCAGTGCATGTCGGAGGACTCGCTTTGGCTCCACAACGGTTAGGTGACACCGCAAGTGACAGCCACCGCTGTTTGGCAGGGCACTGTGTTTGCATGCGTCTGGCCCAAACCTGGCCCATGCACAAATGGAGGTTTCAGGGTCTCGGCTTCTTCACACATCAGACACAGACCCAGTGGTTTCTCATGGGCTCTCCTGATGACCACAGGCTCTCTACCCGTGGGCAGGAGCTACTGCCATGCCGCAGGCAGGAACGCTGCCTACCAAGAGGGTCATAATCCCCGGGAGCTCAGCACCCAACCACCTCGCAGCCTGTGCCAGGCAGAGAGACATCAGGGATTAACAAGAAGAGAAATGCTGTGACAAAGCCCATGACTGTCAAGGTAAGGAGATGACTTTTTTCTAGTTATAGCAAGTACAAGCTCCTTGCCTTCTATCAGCTGGGAAAGCTAAAAATAGTAAAGATGTTGGAGAGCAGCTGGGGTGCCCTGGGGGTGTCTTTGTCCTAGGCTGGGGAAGAACTAACAGGCTTGAGCCGGTACAAGTAACCAAACACCTTATTGCTGAAGAAGCACCAACACCCTGCTAGGCATGTGCTGCTGTGGCAGCAGCCCCGGGGGATAGCAGCTGGAGGTCTGGCTGGCAAGCTCCGGGGTGCTTTTCACTACTCTCAGCAGGGAAGGGAGTGCCCAGGACGAGGAGAATGCAAGCACAGGGCTGGCACAAGACACTGCACCGGGACTCAGTACAGCCCTCGCATCCCAATGAGCTGTGCTGATTACTCTTCCCAGCACAGGGAAGAGTTGCCCTCAGCATGTGCAGACCAGCTGCTGCCCAGTCTCTGCCTCCCCCATCCACATTACAGCTCTACCTGGTAAAAGGGTCTCTGCAGATAAGGGCAAAATCCATGAGCTGATTTACCATCATACACAGCCCTGGTGCCACCCTGGCACCGCAGGACTGCACAGTGCAGTGTGTGCATGAGCAGCTGGCATCTCCAGCCCATTATCACCAGGGACTTCCCAGCCAAGAATGGCCTCATCTCAGGGAGCTCCCTGCATGTTGAGATGAGACCAACCCAGAGCCATGCCCTCTGGAAGGAAACATATAATCAGCACCAAGGCTGTGTGCTGCATGGGAAATCACAGATTTGTTTTGGTTGGAAAAGACCTCTAAGATCAAAGATCATTGAATCCAACCATTAACCCAGCACTGCCAAGTCACCACTAAACCATGTTATGAAGTGCCACATCTACACATCTTTTAAATACCTCCAGGGATGGTGACTCCATCACTTCCCTAGGCAGCCTGTTCCAATGATGAGGAGCAGCCTGGCCTACCTGCTAATCTGGGTACCTTTGAGCTGAGGGCCCCAATTAAAAACAAGGAGGAGTGGCAGACCTGTGGTGGGGACTCCTCCCAGGAAAGCAGAAACAGCAAGAGGATTTTAGGGTCCACTGAGCTCTTGGTGCAGCACAGCTGTGAATAAAAGCTAAGGTGCCCTTCGGCCACCCCCAGCCAGGGGTGGTTTTGCTCCCTTAGCACTGGTCAGGTTGACACGACTCAGCCTAGAAATGGACATGGCTGTAACAGCTCTGCTGATATTGGTGAGGAGGAGAAAAGAGCCTTGGGTGCATGGTGAGCCCAGAGGAAAGCATGGCAAGTAGCATGGTGAGCATTCCAGCTGCTTGGGCAAGCAGCAGCCCTGAGTGACAGGCCCTCTCAGCCCAGAAGAGAAGAGGGCTCTGCTCCAGGCTGGCAGAAAGCAGCAAATGTAAGTTTAACAAAAAACAGGTGCCAATTTTACCTGCACCAGCAAGGGCTTGAGTGAGCTCTCTGTTTGGTGCACAGCCCTCAGCTGGGCCTTCAGCAGCCTCTGGTTTTCCCTTGGACTCTTCTAGTATCCAAGGGTTTTCCCTTGGACTCTTCTAGTATCATGATTTCCTCTGTGTTTCTGAGCACCAAATAAGGGCTCTAGGTAGACCCAGCTGCCTGGGTAAAGCAGGAGCTCACTGAGAGCTAACTGCTCTGCAGACATCACAGGTGCATGTGTGAGGGCTTCCCAGGACATCAGCAGGCCCTAAACATGGCAGCATGGGGCAGTAATGCAAAAGGCAGTGGATTAATGTGTTGGAGAGCTACAGCACCCACAGGGGACACGAGAGACAGGGTTCATGGCAGTAGCAGAGAGCAGCTCAGAAAGGTACAAGAAAAATACACAGCACCTGAGCAGGTTGCCATAACACAGCAGCAGGTTGTCATAACACAAAGATGGGCCACAGGAAGCGATGGCCACCAGTGGGCTGGCTCTAGCCTGCATCTGCCTGCCCCGGTCCTTCCTGTCCCCATGTGCCCTCTCAGCACTGGCACCAGGGCAAGGGGAGCCTGTGCCCTGGCCCCCAGGGCAGCTCCAGGAGCTCTGCCCAAGATCTTGCAGACTCTGTTTTCCAGAGATAATTAAACTACAAATTTACCACCAGGGTAAAGAAGCATGCCCAAACCACTGCATGTAGCCAAATGCCACTGCCCAGGCCTGAGCAGCCTCTTCCCACAAGCTCCTCACTACTCTGCAGCTCCCCAGGAAGGGGCCAGGCCACCGAAGGCAGGTCCTCTCCTAGTGAAGAGCAGTGCAGTGCTCTCTCCTCTGCCCATCTGTCCTTCGTGTTCCCAGAAGCAAGCCAAGTCCTCTGCTCTGTCACAAGCAATTCCCTTTACCACGTGTACCCAGGCTGCCTGATGTCCTGGAAACACCTTCCCCTGCCTGCAGCAAGCAGCGACATTGAAGTGCAGAGCAAAAACGAAGAGGGGATCCCTACATGGTCGACAAACCTTGGCACTGCCCTTTCCAACAAGCCCCTTGCAGCACGTCTGAGGGGCACGAGGATGGGGCTCTGCCTGCTCATCCCTCTGTCCACAGCACCATTCTGCCAGCATCTGCCTCCAACAGCACTGAGGTCCCTTGGAGATCTGCAGGAAAAGCTTGGGTTTTGTTTAAAATAGAGCCTGTTTCTGTGCCTTGCAGCCACGTGAAAAAGACCAAGTGATGACACCTACAAGAGCTGCTAATAAAGATGGAGAAACTAACCAAACCCCTGTCCACTTTGCTTTTAATTCCTGTTTTTCTGAGGATGCAGTGCTGATCCCCATTGCTGGTGGCACTGAGGACAGGTAGCCGCTTCGTCACACCCCACAGCTCTGGGCTCCAACTCCTTCTTCCAGAGTTTTCCCAGTTGGAAAAGTAGATTTGAGACAGAGCATTTTGGTGGTCAGTGAAGAAGGGTGTATGTGGACGGAGGACCTACCAGCTGTGGTCTGCAAGGCTGCCCATGGGAGCATGCTGGGGCTGGAGCTCTGGAATTTCTCGGCTTGGTATTACAGCTGGTTCCTGACTTCCCATTCTTTGGTGCTCCCTTAGAAAAGGGATCTCAAAGGCTCTTGATACCCTCACAAATTAATTGAAGGTAATTCAATGCTATGGCTCAGGCTGAGGCAGTGGAGCAAGATTTTAGCTGAGAGCTGAGGAGGCTCCTCCTGGCAGGGTAACACCCACCAACAGATGCAGCCTTCAGGTTAAGTCTGACCATCTGAGCAAGCCATGTGTCTGCTGAGTACCACTTATCCCAGTGCTGCCCCAGCCCTGTGCAGTTGTGCCTGCAGGCTTCAAATCTGATTTTTTAATCACTTTACCTGTCTAGTTTAGTTTGGAGGTTTGCACAGAGACTGTCTTTTACTGCTCTTGTCTGCCAGGGGCTGGAAGGGGCTAAGGACATGGCCTGCAGCTGAGAGAAACGACTTGCCTCATAGGACAGGCGCGCAGAGCATCACACTGCCACAAGACATACAAGGGACTACAAATCGGAAAATGTGGGGATAACTAGGGGAAAAACAGCAACTGCTGAGTCTCAGAGGAGCTTGTTAAACCTGGCTTGGGGACAGTGAGGTGCCTGCCCCCACGGGCAGTAGCTCTCCCTCCCTCAAGTTCAGCAAACTGTTGTCCCCTGCTCTTACGCGCATCACCCCAACCTTCACCGCAGACACATCTCTCTGCTGGGGATATTTTGGTCACTCCCCCCTGCCCCAGCCCCTCACATCTGCCTTGTGCTTAAGTGGAGGAAGCTCTGGGTGCCACATCTTCCACTGTGCCCACAGTCACTCACTGTGATGCACTGCCATCAGCACAGCAAGGGTCCCAGCTGGAGATTCCCAATGTAGTGCCCCTGGACACTGCACAGAAGCCCTGGATGAACCCCAGGGCACTATGTACAGGCCAGGCTCTGACTTTGGGGTCTGGAGCGGCTGCTTTGCACTAGGAAACCTCCTGAGAACTGAGTGCCACAAGGAAAAGAGAAAAACACAGCCCCTCCAACTCCTAAAAATAGAGAGCCCTCGGAAATTAAATGAAAAGCAAAGGCAGTGTGCTCAGGACTGCCAGCACTGGCCACTTACACAGACAGGAGCTCCCTTACGGCGCTTTTCTGCACAGGCTGTTTCTGAGCCAAAAAATCAGCAGGATTCAGAATAGAGTTATGGGTTTGTGTGAATCAGAACTGACAGTTACTTTATCTGGAACAACAGTTGAGGGATGTAAGCTCTAGGACACGAGCGGCTCTGAAACGCCGGCTCAGCCTCTCCCTGCGCATCCGCAGGCTACATCAGTGGCTACTATGGGAGGGCTGCGCTGCCTGCCAAAGCCTGGAGCTAGCTGCTTTGGAGAACAAGGCACTGGACAGATGCGGGGTCTTGCTCCTCTCCCCACTGCACCACCGCATTAGCAGGGGAAGGAGAGGGGAAATCTTCAAGAAAGCTTTCTTTGGGGGCAGTAGGTAATCCAGCAAATGCAAAAGTTTTTAGCACTGATGTCTCCTTTTTGCTGCAAGGTCAGCAGGTGGAAGCGTTTCACCTGGAAGATCATTTATGGGCAATATTTCTCCTGTGGGCAGAGAAAGGGCTTGAGGGCTTCATCATCCTTCCCAGCAGCTCTTTCAGTTATGCTCCTAGCTGGTTTAGAGCAGTGACATCTCTCCCTCATTTTTTTCATAAAAGATTTCAGAGAATGACTTACATCCACCAAAAACCCAATGTTTTTTAAACCCCCAAACTCTCTCTGAGGAGCTGCCTCCCCAGTGAACCTCATCCAGGAAGCTAAGCCTGTCCTGACATGGCAAAGCCACCAGCACCAAGTGCTTCAGGCCTGTGGTGCTCACTTGGCCCACAGAATCACAGAATGGTGGGGCTGGGAACTCTGGAAATCAGCTAATCCAAACCTCTACTAAAGCAGGGTCACCCAGCCAAGTTGTGAATCCCTCTAGAGAGGCAACTCCACAACCTCTCTGAGCAGCCTGTTCCAGTGCTTTAGCACCCTCAAAGTAAAGAAGTGTTTCTTTATGTTCAGATGGAACCTCCTGTGTTCCAGTTTGTGCTCACTGCCCCTTTTCCAGCAATGGGACATCACTAAAAAAGAGTCTGACCTCATCCTCTTGACAAGCACTCTTTAGATATTGACAAGCATTGTTCACAGAATCACAGAATTAAGCATGTTGGAAAAGACCTTCAAGATCATCGAGTCCAACCTATCACCTAACACCTTCTAATTAACTAAACCATGGCACTAAGTGCCTCATCCAGCCTCCTTTTAAACACCTACAGGGATGGGGACTCCACCACCTCTGTGTCCAATGGCCAATCACTCTTTCTGTGAAGAATTCTTCCTAACATTCAGATCCTCTCTTGGTCCTCTGTTCATCCAGGTTAAACAGCTACAGGTCTCCCTGAAGGCTTCAGCCACACCACCACACTGTGCAGCTCAGCTGTGCTCAGCCCAGCAGCTGGTGACGGACTTCCCCACCACTCCCTTCACAGGTGTGCCCAAAAACTGCCATGCAGTCATGCCATGTGAGAGGTTCCCACTCAGCTGGTGGCAAACAGCTTGCATGCAGAAGGTGAAGCTACTGCTCAAGGCTCTGCCTCTCCTCCCAGTTCATACACTGGATGAGACAAGCCCATACAAGAGAGAAGCTCCAAGGGGGGGTCTCCCAAAGGAGATAAGAGTTGATATGGATATATATGGATATATATGATCACATTCTCCATCAGGCAAGGTGCCTGGACACAACACAGTTAACTTTGAAGTGCCACTGATAAAGACAAACCCCAGCCCCGTGGCCAAGGACACGGTCCTGGGTGGAAAGGCATCCCATGTGCAGTGCTGTGCCTGGCCTAGGGGAGCTGAAAGGTCTCACCATGCTGACTGCAGGGAAATGCTTTCAGATGTGGCCAGTCACTTCTTGTGTGCAAGAGGGACTGTGTGCTCAGGTGGCTGCCTCTTGACCCTCAGCAGACTGTAAGTACAAAACCAACCCTTCCCTCAAAACAGAGCCCCAGACATGCTCAGTGACTGTCCTCAGGAGTGTGGGTGTGGCAGTACACAGAAGTGGCTGGGGTCTCTCCCTGGGACACCAGGACTACTTTGTTCAGAGCTCAGAGTTAACTCACAGTTATCACATTTTATGCCACAGCAGAGAATCATGAAAACAGAGGAAATGCTCAGGCTCCTGGGTAGCCTCCTCAGCGTGTGGTGGTGTACCCCTGTGCCCTGAGCTCCAGCAGATGTCTGCTGTGTGCTTGCTGAAATCGAGGCATCCACAAAATCAGTCCTGCTGCCTTCATCTCACTCCTGTACCTGCCCTCTATGGAGAATGGGTAAGAGGGACCACCCACACAGGTCACCTCTCTTTAAGCAAGCATCAAATCCCATGGGACTTTCTGAAGGAGCTCCTCCACTAATCCCGAGGCCTGCTGTGGTACCAAGGTGCAGTCACTCATGCAGTTGTTGATGTGCTCACGTTTAAGGCTCATTTCTGGTTTTGTAACAGAAGGATTTAGCAAAATCTCATTTTGCATTACTGGGATTTTGAACAGGGCAGATGGCTACATTTCTATTTGTGATAGAGTCTTTCCTCTTAATTAGATCCAGTTTCCTCCTAGGGGGGCAGTGGCTTTTGAGCTGAAGCTCTCTCTGAAGCTCTAATTAAACCCTCTCTTGATTATCGTCCACTAATTAGACATTGATGATTTAAACTTTTTTTTTTTTTTTTTTTCTGAAAGAGATACTGAATTCTTAATCCTCCTCTCCTGCTCCTCCACCTTACTGCTCCTGCTTTTTCTCCTCTGAGGAGTGTGTTTGTGTCCTCGCTCAGCAGCCTTATATTCTGCACCAGCCATCCTGTAGGGTCAGGGAAGATCCTCCTCTGCCCCATATCTCTGCCCTTTTGCTTGGTTTAGCTGTTTTTCACCAGTGAGACAATGAAACTTTGATGCTTTTCCCTTCTGTGCCACTCCAAGCCCTCTGGCACAGCCTCCACAACCTCTCAGGCAGGTGACTCTCCTAAGTTTGCTACTGTGCTGTGCTGTAGTTTACATTAGGCCATATCCCTGCCCTATCCAGGGGATTTGGCCCATGGTGTCTTCTCCATGGTGTCAGCTCCCTCTCCATGTGCAAGTTTAACACATACACCTGCAGCTGTCTCTGATATGACTGGGAAAGTTCAACCCTGCCCAGATCCCCCAGACAAGACTCCCTCTTGCCCGGATGCAGCACCTTACCACCTCTCTGTGTTCTGGCCCTCCCTGATGGCAACACCAGCCTCTCCTGCAAGATAGGAGCTCTCTCATGCTGCCCTGTCTCAGGCAAGCCTCTGTTCATATTGTCTTTCCCCAGCACAAGCCACACAGCCGTGCTGCTTTGGGAGATCTGAGACAAGCCCAGGCCAGCTGGGGCCCCGGCAAGCTGAGCACGTGGGGTTCTCACAAGCGCAGTTGTGAGCAGCACAAGTGCAGCTGCGAGGTGCAAAGTGTGAGCAGGGACAAGCCCCAGGGAGGACGAGGGGTACCTAGAGGTGACAGCAGCAGGGTGCCGCTGTGGCTACCCAAGTTTGAGCCAGTGTTGGGCCCGGGGCACTGAGTAGGAGGCCTGGGGCTGCCTTCAGTGCAGTCCCCATGCCACATGTCTCTCTGCACAGCAGCAGCACCGGCTGGGTGCTCCGAGCCACTTGATTAAGCTGCTGACAATCGGTAGGATTTGGGCTCTGAGCTTGCCTTAAACCGGTAAATCTTCGGGACAGGGAAAATTAAAGATGAAGGAATTTCCTGATAAGCCAAGGCGGCACCAGGTCTGGCTGTGGTCCTGATCTGAGTGAGAAGAGGTCAGGCTTCCCAGCCCAAGCCAGCTGCAACAGAGAGAGCCAGGCAGGCTGCAAGCCTCTGCCTTCATAGGGCTGGTCCTCCCACATTCACTAGACTGAGACCTCCTGGGGACAAGGCTGTGGGCTCCTTTCGCTAAGGATATGTCTTTCCACGCATGGTGAAACTGGGGAGAGAAGTGAAAGCTCCCACTGCGTGGAGGAAGCTCAGCATCTTTTCTCAAAGTCTTCGCCCAAAAGTACAGACCCTCTGTGAGGACAGCTTGGAGGTCTGTGCACAAGGGAGTACTCGGCATCCATATCAATGTATGCAATAGGTCCCCTTCAGAGTGTCCCTTTGAGGAGTGAGTCTGTGAGAATGCTGCGATACATCTGTGGTACATCTGTTTCTTTTGTGAGGAAGCCAAGTAGGGCTCCCTCCCTCCTATAGACTGAGCCACCTTTGGGGAGAATGGGCTTGAGTCTCTGGCCACTAGTGCAAAGATATCAAGGTAAATGCATGGAGTCCTTCTGTGACAAACACTGTACCTGGTGTCTCTTTACACAGGCAGCTGGGGAAAGTCTTCCTCACAGCTCTTTCATGATGCTGGGGAAAGGAGGCCTAGGCACAACATCTCTTTAAGGGGAGCTGGAGGGTCTGTCTCTGCATACATGCTTTTACACAGCTGGGGGCATTGACACAGTTCCCCTAAAGTGGGTATCCCCTTGAGGCAGGCTTACTTGGGGATGTCCTTGGGGCTGGGTAGACAAGGAGACTAGTCCCTGGCATGGGGTGCTCTGGGGGGGTCTAGGTCCAAGGTTTCCTAAGGCATCCTTACAGTTGATCTTTGTTGTAGGGAGTTCCAAAGCTGGTCCCTGACTGAGATGTACTGGTGTGCCCTGAGGTCAGTCCCTGGCCTGGCTCTCCTGGGGTTCTCCAAGCTGACCCAGGTGTCCCAGAGTTGGTATCTTTTCTAGGGCCCTCTGAGGTGAATTCCTGATGCTGCTGTGTCCCAGAAAGCCTTTGGTTTCCTAAGGTCAGATCTCCCAGCAGCCAGTGCTCAGAACAGGTGCCCATCCCTGATGTTCTCTCAGTACTAATGCCTGGCCTAAGTCTTTCCCAGGAAGCCCCAGAGCACTCTGGAGACAATTCCTGGCTGGGAAGTCCTATGGACCTACAGTACTTGTAACTAGCCCAGATTCCTGTAGGGAACCTTGGTGTTCCTTATGGTCAAAGGCACTGACACCAGTGCCTGGAGAGCCCAAGGTGTCTGTGCCCTTAGCCAGTGCCCATTCCGGGTACTCGGTCTGTGCTAGTCCCTGGCCTGGCTGTTCCCAGAAACCCTGGGGCTGGTTCATGAAACCATAGTCCCACAGTGCTTTGACTTTTGTGGCCAGAGGCCCTGATAACAGTGTCTGCAGAGCCCTGGGTGTCAGTGACCCAAGCTGGTACTCTGAGTAGCACTTATTCAGTGCTCTGAGGGTTTTGTCTGGATGTCCCCGGGAGCCCCAGGGCTGGTTGCTGGAACTAGAGCCCTGCAGTGCCTGGACCCAGCCCAGCTTCCTTAAGCAAACCCAGTGTCCCCTGTGGCCAGGGACCCTGCTAGCAGGACCACCAGGTCTCGGTGAAGCCCACACCCCCACGCCCATCGCCCGCACCAATGCCCGGAGAAGGTCCGTCAGAGGTGGCGGTGGGTACCTGCCAGCAGCTGCATCCAGGCGCAGATCTTGTAGACGGTGGCGGTGTTGCAGAAGAAGAAGAGGGCGAAGCAGGTGATGCAGCCCAGCGTCAGCACCATGGAGAGCAGCACGAAGAAGGCCGCCGCCTGGAAGGCGCCCGAGGGGATGGTGCTGAAGTCGGTGAAGGAGCCGCGACACGACAGCTCCCGGCCCGCCAGCCCGCTGCCCACGCAGTAGTGGAACAGCCCGAAGTAACCGGGCTTGGGCGTGTTAACGCTGTCGCCCACCCAGTAGGGCTGGATGAAGACCACCACGTTGATGATGGCGAAACAGATGGTGAAGATGGCCCAGAGCACGCCGATGGCGCGCGAGTTCCGCACGTAGTTGTCATGGTAGAGCTTGGAGGCTTCCTGCGAGGGCAGCATCCTGCCGGCCGCCGCGCTGCCGGAGGGGGGGACGGGGCCGCGACGGCGAGGAGCCCGCCCGGGGGAAGGGGGCGGGG
>VWYK01022491.1:0-11929 GCA_013399775.1 Semnornis frantzii | reverse complement strand
GTGAGCTTTTGGCTCGGACCGCCGGGGCAGGGTTCAGAACGGGTCGGTACGGTCCACGCTGGGGCGGCTGTGGGCCCGCTGCAGTTGCACTGGCTCACTGCCGGTGCTGCTCGGCCCTGCCGTGTCGTGCAGGGTCCGTCTGGGGCAGCGCCTGGGCACGGACCCACCCACCTGAGGCTGCCCTGGTTCGTGCTGGCAGGTACACGAGTAGGAACGTTTCCCCGAAGNGGGAAGGTGTCAACTTCCCGGCCCCTCCGCGACCTTAAGGAAGACCCGCGGGCTGTCGGAGCAGCCCCCCCACCTTCCCAGGCGAGCAAGACCAGACCTTGCCAGACCAAGCAGCAGGTGCTCTGCAAAAGTGTCCCCTTGCCCCAGCAGCCTCACACTGGTTCCAAAACACCATCAGAGACCAGATCATCAATGGGCCAGTTTTCTTCTCAAGGCAGTAAAGCTGCACTATGTTAGCTGTCGCTGAACTCCACTCTCATTAGATCCTCTGCAGGCCTCATTCATTTCCAAGTCTTGTCAAGGTTCACAATTTGCAAGTGAAATTTGCAGGCGAAAAAAATTTATATTCCCCTGGCAAGGGGGCCATCTGCGTCTGGTGCTGTACCAGTAATATCTATTGCCCCCAGTGCAAACACTAGGAGCTGGCACCATCCCCAGTCCCACACCACAGAGAGGCTACTGCCTCTCTGAAGCCCACACCAGCCACGCTCCAGTGCCCGCTCTACATCTGGTAGCTGCTACAGCAACTGCTTTTGTGTGCGCGGTCACACCCCGAGGGAGATTTCTTTAATGAACAGCCGGTTCGGGGTTCGCGACGAAGAGCAACGCCCTGGGCATGCCTGTGCAGCGTCAATGCCAGCCCCGCCCAGCAGTCCCTGCCAGCCTTTTCCCCTTCTCTCAAACAACGTAAACGTGGCTTATGCAAAGGTTCGGCATCTCCCATCTCCTCTACTGGGTAACACGACCTGTACCCGAGGGACGCCCCACGCCACCGGTGCCATGGCCGTGCCTGTCCTCGCGCTGGGCCCCGCTCCTCCCACCCCACCCTGTTTCGGGCTCGCACCGACAGCCAGGTGGGTCCTCACCCGCTGGGGGCTCAGCGGGGGCCACTCACTGCCCAGTGAAGAAATGAAAAGCATGCTCTGGAAGTCCGAAATCGGGCAAGACAACCCCGCAGTGGGGAGCACGCAGAATTCTTTCCGTCGCACTCCGATGACGTCGGCGCGGCGGGCGGAAGAGGCGTGGCCCATTCTCGACCGTGATTGGCCGAGCGGACGGAAGCGACAGGCGGAAGCAGCGGGCAGGGCGGGGGTATGGGCCAGCGGTGGTGGTGAGCGACGCGGGGATGGCGGCGGCCCGCGGCTGCCCCCCGGCGGGCTCCGGGGACCGCGCCCTGACCGAGCTGCTGTTGGAGTTCTCCCGGACACAGTACCGCGCTAAGGACGGTGGCGGTGCCGCCGCTAAGGTGAGGGGGCCGGGACTGGGGTACACTGGGAGCTCGTGGCGGTGCGGTGGGCGCTGACCGTGGGCTATCCGCAGGTGGAGCGGATCGAGCGGCGGTGCCTGGAGCTCTTCGGCCGCGACTACCGCTACAGCGTGATCTCCAATGTGCACGGCGAGGTCTGCGCCCACTACCCGCGGCACATCGTCCTCCTGGAGCGTGATGTCAGCCGCGACCCGTAAGGCTCCCGGCACCCTCCCTCGCTCATCGCGCCGCACCCTGTCCCGCATGGCCGACAGCCTGTGGAGGCGGCTTCGCGTTTTGGCCCAGGGAGCTTTCGCGTCTGCTGGAAGGCACTGTCGCTCCGGGGCTCCCGCCACCCGAGGGAAGCCCCACTAGGCTGTGCTGCGGCTAATTATAGCCGGCAGTGTTAGCCGCCTGGTACGCCGCTCCCGGGGCACTCCCCGTTGCCTGCCAGGGCTGTGCTTCGCTTGGCGAGATCCCGTGGGGCTCCTCCCAGCTCCCTGTGTCTCTTGAATTTCCGTGCTGTAAGCTGTGGAGCTAAGCTTGTAATTCAAGGGGTGCGGAGGAAATGGGGCGCTCCGGCTCGGGGCCGTATCTGCTGCACACTTGCCCTGGAGTAGATCCTAGTGACTGCTTTCCTGCAGGTCGCCCTGCTCTCGTGGTTGGAACCGGGACTGTGTGATTCTCTCCCGGTCTTGGTGAAAAATGCTTGCGATCGTGCCGCGATCACAGACATTTTATACTAGAAAGTTTCATGAGGCAGAAGGGTTAACAGGGGCTAGACGGAGAAGACAATCTCAACAGTCTGCCCCACTCCACGGTACTTGATTCCGTGGGAGCCGAGGTTTAGTGAGTTAGCCAAAATGCTTACTTGCAGTTTAGTACAAGTCCAAGCTAATATGTTGCTGGACTTTGACCCACAATCACGTTGGTTTTGCTTCTGGCTGAGCACTAGCTGCTCCCCGCAGCTCTAACGACAGCCTCTCTTTTTATTTTCTTTTCCAACAAAACCTAATGCAATTTTGCAGTCTTAACTATTCCTGTGACAAGAGTAGCAGGCTCAAAAGGATGATGGTCACAAAGTTTTCCTTGCATGTCCAGCTGCTCTGGCTGCAGAAGGCAAACTGCCATCTGCCCCACTGGCGGTTGGACCAGGTGCTGTGGGAAGAGAACACAGGGAACACAGCCACAGCTGATTGTCAGGTGGGAGAGTTTCTACAATGGACAGATGGGATTAGAAAAGAGTAAACCCCTTGCAAAGAAGGGAAACTAAAGTCTGAAGCTATAAACGTAGCTAAGAATGACTTTGAGGAAGAGAAACTGAGCACTTCTGCTTTTCCTGTTCTTGCAAGAGGAAAGGATGTGTAACTTTTCTGATGAGAATTCAAGTGCGTTGTACTCGATGCCCAAGACTTGTGCAGGCCATCACTGGCAATTTTAAATACTGATTCTTTTCAAGTGTTGCTTTGCTGACCTAGTCATGGAAACAGACTACCCTTCATCACCCCTCTTACCCTGATTTCTGAGTGTAAAAACTGGTTAGTGATTTTTAGACACATCTGGTTTTCAGTTTCATCAGAGTTATTTTTTGAGTCATTATGAAATGGAGACTGTTGCACTTGTGTGAGAGAATGATAAAACTTCTTCCACTGAGCGAGACGCTTCTTCTAAGACCAAGTGTCTTTGGCTGCCTTTCATTTTTGTAATGTTCTTAATCAGCTGGAGTGGCCTCCTTGAAAGGTGCAGGCTGTTTCACATCTCAGGATACCAAGGCTTTTTGGGAGCACTTCTCACTTAGGCAAGCTCTGCACTTCCTCATTGGTTCAGCTGTTCTGAACCATGTGGGGAAACCAACAAAACCCAAATATTTCTAACCCAGATCAGTTTATTGAACTTGTTCATTCTGTGAATGGGCAGCTGTGGGAGGAAGGGATGTTGCTTCTTCAAAATTTGCTAACAATACTCTGAAGTCCAGGCACGTTCAGAAAGAATTTGCTGTGTGGTTTTGGCCTGTATGCCCTTTGGTCAGGTGCTTTTCACAAGGAGGCAGAGTATGTCTGGCAGCACATTCTCTGTGCTTGGATATTTCTGATGTCTCCCCAGAAGGAGCACCCAGAGGCTGCAGGCAATGGGAACAGAGGGATGGGGTCAGTTCTTGCTGTCTAAGAGGTACATCCAGATCTCAAACACAGGCCAGTCTTTGTTTTTGGTTTCACCTGACACCCACTCCACACAAACAGAATGACAGCTGGCTGTGTTCTAACAAGGTGAGAGGGATGCTTCAGTTCCAGTGCCATGATGGTTGCCCAAAGCAAAGCATCTCTGCTTCAGACCTGTCCAAAATACACAGTTGCCAAAACAGTTGCATGCTCTTACAGGAAGTGTTTCTTTTGTGTGTAAGAAGATTAATTGCTTTTTGGGATCTGATTTTAGGGGGAGCATGGGGAGGTCATTAGTTAATGCAGTGGTAAGCTTGTCCAGCTGTATCTTCTGGAAAAAAATCTGAAGAAAAAAACAACCCTGAAAACACTGAAAATTAATTAAAAAAAAAAAAAAAAAAGAGTTAAAACACAAATCATATCTTCCACCTCATTCTCTGCCTTGTGCCAAGCAGCTTTAATGCCTTAATGTTGCTCTTCCACACTGGTGTGGAGGAGTGCTTTGTTTTTTTAACCTTTTCTAATAGTTTTTACTCCATTTTACTGCATTTGATTGCTCGTCCTGGAAAGAGCATTGCATCTGTTCCTCAGAGCAGCCTTTCCCCTTACTGCAGTAGTCTCTGTGCAGCTCTGTTTACTTACTATGTTCATCTCTAGCTTTGCTGATGACAGTTCTTGAGATGAGAAGGTCCACCAGACAGTTTAGTAGCAGAGCAGGTGTTGCCAGTGCACAGGCAGGCTTCTTCCTAAGGAGCAGGCACAGGATGAGCATGGGAGAGGGATTCATCCTTTTGTGTCCTCTGTGGTGCACTGAGCTTTCCTTGCACCCTGTATCCCAGGTCCCTGCTGCGCTGCTTGGACTTATTCCCCAGTGCTGCAATGCCTCTCTAGGGAAGCATCATTAGTGTTCTGAGAGGTGAAACATGTTGTCTTGTTCCAACTTCTAAGGAAGTGCTTCTCTTAAAATTTCTGATCTTCCAGGCATCAGATTTTTTTTTTTTTTAAATTTTTTTTTTTTCTGAATCCCATCTTCTAGGCTTGGAAGCGTTGCCACAGAGCTAGTCTGGTAACACCATATTAGAGTTGTTGTCCCTGGCGGGGAGTTGGTAGTAGATGATCTTTGAGGTCCCTTCCAACCTAAACTATTCTGTGATTCTAATCTCTCTTGTATTTCGCTTGCAAAGGAAACTTAGAGGCAGCTGGAGCAAAGTGCAGGATGTGTCTCTTCACTAAGTGCACTCATTAAAACAGCCCCACAACCAAATGAGTATGTTAGAGTCTCTCAAATTTTAAATCAGTTTGGGCATCCTTCCTGTCTTCCCACCCCTTCCCACCTTGCTCATGGGCCATTCCTGCAGTGTGTGTGTTATTCAGGTGCTTTCTGAGGAGGGAAGAGGTGGTGGAGCAGAGCCCTTTTTTGCAGCGAGAGCAGTGAGCAGAATTTGAGCTGCACTGACCAGGCATCTGCATCTGTCTGCATGCAGTCTCATGTGCTGCTGTGTAAAGTGCATTGTGTTGGCATTTTCCTCTCTCTGCACTTAGCACCTTCATGTCCACAGCATTTAAAGAAGATTAGGTTGGGTCCTTTAAATTTTGGTGTATATCAAAGGTTCTCTGAGCTGCACAGCAAAAATGGTTGTGTATTGTAAGGAAATATGGAACACCCTAAGCCTACACTATGAGTTCTGAGCATTGAATCCTTAAAAAAAGCAAAGCACAAACAACAAAACAAACTCAAACAACAGAGTAGGATTTGAAGGTCTTGTATCCTTTCCAGAATGGCAGCTGCAGGTAGGTTGCTCCACACTCTCTGATGCTGAATATTAGCTACTTTCTTTTAGCTTCCAGCAGTGGGTATTAATTTGTTCTTAGGCCAACCTTGTCCTTTGCCTTTTGAGTTGTTCTCCCTCTCATTTGTAAGTTCTGTCCTTCACCCTAATGCATATATTGTTGTGCCCTCACTTCGTCTGCTCTGCCAGTCAATCCATTGTGGTTTCTCTTGCAGCATAGATTGTCCCCTGGTCATCCTAATTATCACTGGAGAGTTTCTCATGATCTTATCTGTCCCTTTTTTCAGACTCAGCATCCAGAGATCATTCAGTTCATCTAGGCTCTTCTGCTGAGCTCCACTGCTGGAAAGCACTAACTGGAAGTTCTTGTTAGACATCTCTAAGTGCATGGCCTTGCAGTTTTGTGTGTCCATACTTCGTCTGGTTTTACTTATGTCAGTCCAGATACTTTTCTAATTCCTTGTGGAAACTCTAGTCCTCCCTGCACTGATGGCTCTTCCTGAAGGTCTGTGTAGTTCAGAAGTCACTTTGGATTCATATCAAATGTAGAGTGGTACTTGGACAAACTGCAACAATTTTTAACCTGTTTCCTAGATGTCTCCAACTTGGAACACGTTTCTGTTTTAACTTTAACCAGAAAAATCAAACAAAATTTAGGTACACAGTTGGAGATGACATCAATGTAACTACCCTGCCCAGCCTAGTGCCTGGTTGAGACAGTTGTCTAATTATCCAGCACACAAATGTCCAAGTGACCAGAAGTAAGGTTCAGTGAGTGTTCTGGTTTTGGTTCTTTATTTGATTTATTTTTCCTTGCACAATCGTTACTCTGGTTAGTGAGTGCCATCACACCAGTGGTAGTGCTGAGCTGCTTTTCCGATGGAAGGATGGTGGGGAAGAAAGCAGAAGATGTATTTTTGAAGGTACTGACTCATTTATAGTCCTTCATTAGTGCTCCACATTTTAAACCATTCTGATAGTACTCATGTTGTCAGCTCCTGAAGATGCTTGCCGGTCATGTCGCATGCTGCTGGTCCTTTTCTGAGTAAAGAAAAGGAGAGAGAAGAGTGTCCACATGCCTTGCGTAGCAACAGAAGCAATTCTTAAAGAAGGATCCTCTTGCTTGATAGCTTCACAGCTGGCTTTTAGGTGAAAGGGATGGGAATGGCAGCCCAAGGTGTCTGTGGCAGCTTTGCTGAAGGACGTGTGAGAAAATGCTCTGTGTACTGAACCAAATCTCTGTCCACTAGGTTCGAGAGCACTGTGCAGGTTGGCAGACTGCAGGACCTTATCAACCGAAGTAAGATGGCGAGGTGTAGAGGACGATTTGTTTGCCCAGTCATTCTGTACAAGGGAAAGGTAAAGCTTCACAAGTTTCCTCTCTTAGAAAATGGCCTTTCTCTCTGCTGTTTGAACTGTGCAGCCACATCTTCAGTCAGTTGTCACCTTTCCAAATGCTGTGAAACTCCGTTCTCGGGTACAAGCAGGCAGCCTGTAGCAGTAGGTATCATTTGCTGTATAGGCTGCATAGATCATCCGCGGGGTCTTCAGGCTAATTTAGCCCATGGTGGAGCACTGCACCAAAGACCTAACGTTCTCTCCACATGTGTGTCTCTTCTGAAAGACCAAAGACATCTGGTCCCTGGGAGACAGCTATTGTCACTTTCTGCCCGTTATTCTTCCCAGCAGTGAGCTCCCTTTGAATAACTTTTCCCTCTAAAGAGAAGTTTCCCCTGTCAGTTCCCTGGGGAGGCAAGATTGCGTAAATGGTCTTATGAATGCGTGGGCTTGTCTGCAAGGGGATTTGTTAAAAACGTGAAATTAGATTCATTTTTATGTGGATTACTTAAACTGCACTGAAGCCCTGTAGGAATAGTCTCATTTAAGTAGCTTAATTCAGTTTTCTTAGCTCCGTTTAGAAAGGCTGTGTGAATTGCAGAGTCATACATGTGACAATTTTAATCTAGCTTGACTGAAACCATCCTGAGCCAAACCTGATGACCTTTTTCTGCAGGAGCAAACTGCCCTGAATCCTACTGGGACTATCCATAATCTTATCCATGGGAATGTGGAAATGAGGAGGGTATTAGCAGAGCGTGGCCATTGCTAGCTTGGCAGGAATTGACTGGTTCAGTGAATTTGGAGAACTGGAGATGAAAATGTAATTTAAAAAGTAGCTACAGATAAAGGCACCTGGGACTTCGATGTGCTTGGAGATCTCAATCTGGACCAGGGTTGTTGGGGAGACGACTGAGCGGCACTAGCTGTAGGTGCTGACAGTTCTGTATAGCATGGAAGCAGACAAGGCAGAGTCCCGATAAGGGACAGACTCCTGGGGCACGTGTGGTTAATCAGGATATTTTTCTGCAGCACATCTGCAGATCGGCGACGCTGGCCGGCTGGGGAGAGCTCTACGGGCGCACCGGCTACAACTATATCTTCTCAGGTGAGTGAGGAGACATTGGCATTGTCTGCCTGGCAAGGGCTGGCCAGTGCTGGGACAGTGACCTACACGTGAGAGGAGAGCAGGCCTTTCTTGAGAGCTGATGCAGAACTGTAGCATGGACCTGCTTGTGTCAGGCATAATAAAGCAAAGACTGAAATCGCTTTCTTGTCATATGGTGCTTGGAAACAGACAGGACAGAGGACATAGTTCTTAAGAATAGGGGCAAAAGAATTCAAAGGTGAAGCATGACTAATAAGAAGCATGTAGGCAAGTAAGGCAGCCCAAAGGTTTCAGGGTATTGATTCCCAGACACCTGGGTGGGGATGATGGAATAAAGAGCGTAAGATATTGCTGTCACTTGATCATTGGGAATCAAATCTTGCTAATGGTGAAATATGCTGGACTCTAGGAAAAGCTCTCCAGGGGACTGTTGGATATGTGCAGTGTGAGAGCTGAACTCTGGCTTAGCAAAGCACTGTGTAGCATTATTGGGGTGTCCATTTGGCTGTCATTAATGGGTTTTACTTGCCTAGGTCCTTTGCAATGACAAGGGAAGAGTCTGCTGTGTTGGAAAAGGAAATGTAGGGAACTATTGAGAGCACTTACACCCGGAGAGAGGGCATCAAACCATGATCTGGGGCACATGCATGTTTTGTCAGACTGGGGACCGAGTTGGTGTACACAAGTTTCAGTTCTTGATGCCTGCCTTGCAGGAGGTTCTGATGATGCTTGGGCAGATGCAGAAGACATCTCAGAGGAAGATCCTGCACTTAGGTTTGTATGCATCGTTGAGCTGGGGAAACTGGAGTGTTTGGGCTAAAACTGTCTGTTGACTCAGCTACTTTTCTGGTTTGGGTGTAGACTTAAGACTATCACTGAGATTGGATTCTTACTTTCCTTCCTTTTTCAAAAGAATCTTGAATGCTAATAGCCGTCTGAGCCCCATGTAACTGAAGCCTGCTAATCTCTTACCAGAGGGAAGGGCTTGGAGACAGGAATATATAGAGCCATTTAAAAAGGTGTTTGAATTACACAGGCATGTGTCAAAAAAATACATCAAAGTACTTCATCAAAAAGTACATCTCCAGGCTGGAGAAACTATTCTATATTTCACAGGCTTATTGCAGAACAGCGTGAAACATGGGGAGGGACCCTGAGCACAAAGTCTGCAGTATCAGTTCATTGCAGAGCCTGACTCTGACCTGTGTAGAGAATGCTTGTGCTGTGCAGCTTATAGCTAGAAGCAGTTCAGGGAAGAGCTGTGGCAGTGTTGTGCAAAGAATCAGACTCAACGTGGGCTGCCTTCTGTCTTCATCTTGCTGTTCCACGTTCTGTCTTGCAGAAATGCAGATTCCCAGCTGTTTGATAAGGTCAGAGGGCATGACATCAAGCTGCTTCGATACCTGTCTGTCCGCTATATCTGTGACCTGATGGTGGAAAACAAGAAGGTGAAGTTTGGCTTGAAGTGAGTCTGGGTTCCCTTGTTTTTCTGCAAGCTTTGAATTGCAGCTAGTGTAGCCCTGACATGTGAATTGCTGCTGGGTGTGCACTTAGCATCCTAGAAGCAGTCCCTGGAAGCATCCTACAGCAACATCAGTTAGTTGATGCTGTAAAGAGAACCCTAAGGTTTTAAGCCACAGAATGCTTCATCAGTGGGCAAGGTAGCTGCTTTCATCTGTCTCCTGCAACCTGAGTATGTTTTCTCTGTAAAGCTGACGTGGATTAGGAACTTCCCCCACAGACACTAATTGAAATTTACCAGACTAGCTCAGATGGCTTGGAAGTAAGGTGAAGCTATATTTACAGCACAGTAAAATTTACAAGCACATATACACAATGTATTTACAGGTAGTTACAACTATATACAAATTAGAGATAATACAGAAATCCAAAGTCCTTCCCAGACAAAGGAAACTGCCCAGAAGGGGCTCAAAGCTACCCCCTCTACTTTCTCAGACAGGCAAATAAAAAACAAGAGGCAGCAAAGCTTAGGTGTTAGTTGTTAACAGAGATTAGAGGAGAGACATTAGAGCAGGTCGGAGTTAAGAGGAAGTGATTAGATCCAGTGACACAGCTCCAAGTGAGAGTGATTGTTGGTATTTTGGCTTTTTATCCCTCTCAGCAAACCACTGAATGATACCGCCTTCATCAGTGTTTTCTCTTCACAACCAGTGATCTAATTTCTCTCATTAAAGTATTCCAATTAGCCTCAAACCAGCACAAAAGCCCATCCTGATCTGACAATCACCTTTACAGAAGGGGGAGAGGGAAGGAGCCTGTGTATAGGAACAGAGGGAGGTGTTTCTCCTGGTATTTCTCTGAGAGGAAAGCCTTGGTGCTTTTGGGATATACCTTTTATTTGGATGTGTTGAGTAAGTTCTGCCCCTGCTTGCTAATGGGTGGGGTCATGGTGCAGGGAGATGTGGCAGGTAGTTTTTTGAATGCCAGTATCCCCGTGAAAAATACTTGATAAATGTCTGCTGTATCCCCCTTGTACCGTGCAGTGTGACGTCTTCCGAGAAGGTGGACAAAGCTCAACGCTACGCTGACTTCACACTTCTCTCCATCCCATATCCAGGTATAGGACTGATATCCAGAGGGACTCCCAAGGGACAGGTGACAATTTGTTTCTGGGAACTGGGACCTACCTCTGCGTGTGCTGAAATGACTGTGGCTTCCTGTGCTCCCTCTGCTCTTTTTAAATGGAGAACACTGTAAGGAGTCTGGGTGCTCTGGTGGAGTGAGTCAGCATTAGGCGCTCTTTGAGGTGGCAAAGTCATTTCTCTAATTAATTCAAGCACAGAGAAAAAGTCCCAGAGGTGGAGCTGGGGTTAAGATGGCCTTTGACACCCATGCAACTCCAAACTGCTACTTGATGCAAAATATATGCCTCTCTCTCTGTTACGTAAAACCCCAATTCTTAAGAGTATTTTCTATTCCTGGTGTTCCAGAGCACCACTGTAAGATCTCAGTGCCAGGCAAAGTTGTTAACCCAAGCCTTCAACGCTCAGCTGAGAGGCAGACCACTCCAGCCCATCTCCCTGTCTGTATTAGTCCCTGTGCCTAGCAACCACTGCTGGGTCACTTGCTGCACTCCTAAAGACAAGCTGAATATTGCTGCCTGCCTGCTGATGTCTCTGTGGCTGATTGGATGTGAGATTGTCTGCAGGAAAGAAATCTTCTTTTTCCTCTGCACACAAAGAAAAGGAGAGGGGGAAAAAAAAGGCAACAACACCCCTCCCCAAAACAAAACAAAAAAACCCACCACAACCCAAAAACCAAACAACCAAAAAAACAAAACCATTGTGGATGATCCAAACCTAATTTTTTCCTTGATTACTAATTGCTACCTTAAAAATAGAACNCCCTCCCCAAAACAAAACAAAAAAACCCACCACAACCCAAAAACCAAACAACCAAAAAAACAAAACCATTGTGGATGATCCAAACCTAATTTTTTCCTTGATTCCTAATTGCTTCCTTAAAAAAAGAACTTTTTTTTTTTTTTTTTTGAGAAAGATGTGTGTGTCCTTTCAGGCAGCAATTAGTGGCAGTTCAGAGAATCCTGGAATCATAGAATGGTCTGGACTGGAAGTGATCTCCAAAGGTCATCTACTCCAACCCTGCCCTGCAGTCAGCAGGGACATTCTCAACTAGACCAGGTTGCCCAGAAGATTTCACACAGATTCCATCAGATTGCAAGGGACCTTCAAAGATCATCTTTGCATGGGAGCAGGAGCACCTCCAACTAGATCAGGCTGCCCAGGACTAAATCAAGTCTGAATCACAGAATGTTAGGGGCTGGAAGGGACCTCAAAAGCTCATCCAGTCCAACCCCTTGCCAGAGCAGGATCACCTAGAGCAGATCACGCAGGAATGCATCCTGTCTTGGCAGGTCTTGAATATCTCCAGAGAGGGAGACTCCACAACTCCCCTGAGCATCCTATTCCAGTCTTCTGTCACCCTCACAGGGAAAAAGTTCCTCTTTATGCTTCCATTAAACTTCCTATACCTAAATTTCCACTGTTGCCCCTTGTCCTGGCTCCAGGCTCCTGGCACT
>VWYK01022490.1:0-20940 GCA_013399775.1 Semnornis frantzii | reverse complement strand
TTTTTTTTTCTTCTTTATAAAAGTTCCCTCCCTTTGCCTCCACAGTCCTCCTTTCTCCAGCACAAACACAACCCCATCTAAAAAATGTCCTATCTTTGCCTGAGTTTGAACCTTATTTCCCCCTCAATGCTATGAAGAATTAAATGATTTTCCCTAAATGTTACCCTGGAGCTGTAACTGTAGTGGGATTGTCTGCCCTAGGAAACAAAACCTGGCCCTTAGTAGAACCACTGCCCCAGGTATGGACATGCTGGGAAGAGTAGTGAGAAGGGTAAAATGAGAGGAAGAGGGACAAAGCCACACAGGAATTTATGACTCAGTATGTGTGTCTGAAGGATGCAGCAGAATTCAAGGCAAGATGAGGTGCATGGAGATGTGGAAGCATGTGATGTGGTTTGTCTGTGCCCAGAAAGGATCTTCTCTTCTCCTCATGACAGAACTGGTGTGCCTACATGTCTTGGAAAGTGAATTAAGACTAGATTGTCAAATGATGGGATGACACCATCACATAGCTATCAAAACAGCCTGAGGAGGCAGCCCCGCATCATTGCTTTAATCAGGTACCTTTGATATACTCTGCAGCCAAGTTTTTTTTTGGTTTGTGGCCAAGAGAAACATAAGGCCAAGAAATCTGGTTTGCATCCAGATTTCTGATTTCTTCAGCTGTCATCCAGCTTCTCTGCTTTTGGCTGCCACTACTTTCTGTATTGCAGTGCTGCGAATCTACGCTGCTGTTGTTCTTCTATGAAACACCTCTGCCTTTATTTAGCCCTAGCAGAATCACGCTAGTTCACAGAGCCAGGAGTCACTTAGTATTTGCTGATTATTTATTAGGTGACTAATGCACATAAATGAAGCATTTATGAAAATACATCTAGTCAAAATTTATGCCGGGTTGGTCTTATGATAGTTTGCAATGCACTTGTACAGAGATAAGAATTCCTTGAGTCAAGTGCAAGAGTCAAGGCAAGAAAGATGCCTCAGGGTGGTTGATTTAAATAGATGAGAAACAAGGACAACAAAGATTTTTTTATCTCCTGGAGCCTGAGAATTAATTTCTGAGAATGGACCTTCACGTTGGGTACTGTGGGACAGCAGTGGCTCCAGTGGCAAGATCTCCTTTGTTACCTGAGCATCAGTAGCAGCCCTGGCAGCAGCTATCCAGTGTTGGTGTGTGAGAGTCTTTGCTACTTTTCCCTTATCAGGGTTTAAGGCCAGCTTGCATGGGTGGAAAAGCATTTCTTTTCACACACTTCCACCACCTAGTCGTCAAGCCCCCTCTGAGTCTCTTGCCTACAGCTTGATGCAGATGGCCAAGAAGACCCATGGGATAGGTAACATTGAAATGCTCCTTGGAGAAATGCTTGGAAATTCTGCTCCCTGGCTTGGGAGACGAAGATGGGAATTTTGCTGCCTCATAGGTTAGCATGCCCACAGCAGAAATGATCCAGGGGCTAGGGAGTGGGGTGGTAGATCAGAAGTGGCCAAGCAGTGCTATGTTTGACTCAAGGAGATGAAGTTTTGAAGCAGAATGAACTCACAGGTACTGGCATTGCTGGTCACTATATGCTTATGAAGGGGAACCTCATGTGTGGGGCATGCAGTGTAAGCTGGGGACAACCAACTGGCTGCTGAAGACCCTTTACTTTGAACTGGTAATGATCACAAGACCTCATTTTGATACTTTCTTGGTTTGACTGGAATGAAAGATACTCTAGGTTTTGATTATTATTTGGTTTTGAGAATTAAACACAAAATGGATGGGAAAGCTGTGTGATCCCAGGAGAGCCCTCTTTTGTGATGATTAAGGCAAATAAATGACATTTGAGGCGCTCTGTCACTACTTTTTTGTTTAAGCTAACCAAATATAGCTGCACCTGAAAAATGACTGTGCGACATGAGGCCAAACAGCAAATTGTTCCTTTCAGAAATGGGGAAAGGTATGTCTTTATAAACAAAGATGCACTTCTTTATAAATAAGTATAGTTTGGGCTAGACTAATTCCTTTGATCATGAATTACAGCTTGTCTGTTTCCAGTATTATTTCATATTTCATCTTTCCTCATCTAGTTTCTTTTTCTTTTGATCTTGCTCTTTTACTTCTGCTGGCTGTGCTATGTGAGAGGAATAAGTAAACTTGAGGTCTGAATTGGCACTAGAAAGACACATGTTTCTAGCTAGTAAATCACCCATCTTGGATACCTTGGAAGTTTAATCAGGGTGCAAAAGCTTAACACTTCTGCTGGGCAGTAAAATGAGAAGTTTGTCTGGCATCCATCTGGCACTGTCTGTGGAGCATTCCTCTTGCGCTTGGCTCTTTGTGGTCTGGTGTGCTCTTGTGCAGAACAGGCACACAAATATGCAAGCTCTAAGCTCTCAGAAGCAAATCCCAGGGAAGACTGGGGAATTCAGTGATCTTTTCCACCCCTCAGTGGCTCTGAAAGTCTGAAGGCTGCAGTGTTTAGTTTCTTTTAACTTAGAGGTTTAGTGGAAAAAGCTTAAATGGAAAAAAAAAAAAAAAGTCAAAGCTTTGGAGACTCCAGTTCCACACTGATTCTGCAAGTAGACCTNGTGGTGGAGTCACTGTCCCTGGAGGTGTTCAAGAAAAGACTGGATGGGGCACTTAGTGCCATGGTCTAGTTGATTGGATAGGGCTGGGTGATAGGTTGGACTGGATGATCTTGGAGGTCCCTTCCAACCTGGTTGATTTTATGAATAAAAAGATTTGGGAGGCACTTGAACTCTGCCTAATTCCGTGCTTTTCTGGATGGTCATCTCTCAGAAGCCTTTTCAAGACATTTCCTTCACTGACTCTTGGGTTTCTGTTAAGAGCTCCCTATCTGGGTGACCCTTAGCTCATTTCTACAAAGCATTGCTCACCCTGGTAAGGACTGTCCTGCCCTCTAATACTTTGGCAGAGAGCAGCATGTAGAGAGGTCCCACACACCTTTGTCTCAGCGACTGACTGAAACACAGAAACCCTGAGCTCTCCATAATGTTTGACCTGTGGCCAATCTGACTCTGGAGAGTTTAAAGGGCTGTTTGTGACTTGACTTGATGTTCTATTGTTTGTTGTCGTTATTTTTTTGGGTTGTTTTTTTCCCTTAAAAAAATTCCAATTTATCATTCTTATTTGTGCTCCTCTTTCTACCCTTTCAGACTGTGCTCTGTGATAGGACAAGGGGCAACGGATATGAACTACAACACAGGAAGTTCCACCTCAATATGAGGAAGAACTTCTTTACTGTAAGGATCACAGAGCACTGGGACAGGCTGCCCAGAGAGGTTGTGGAATCTCCTTCTCTGGAGACTTTCAAGACCCATCTGGATGCATTCCTGTTCAATCTGCATTAGATTCTGTGGTCCTGCTCTGCAAGGGGATTGGACTCAATGCTCTCTGGAGGTCCTTTCCAACTCTTAACATCCTGTGATCCTGTGATCAGAGAGTGAGAATGATGAGAGGACACTGCTCTACATTTTAGAGGCACCACAGTGCTTAGGCATACTTATGTACATTCAGAGGGATTTCCAAACTCCTCTTTGCAACATTTTGCAGGAATTAATGCTATATTTTTTCAAATCTCTTGAAGACATAAAGACACAAATCTACCATGAACTCCTGAAATTTTGATCATGAGATTTACTCAGTTCAGTAGCAGATTTTTCTCTCCCACCCCTCCTTTTGAAGTCTGACCTGCTAGAGGCCATGAGACTACTTGAGAAATTCATCTTTCATTTACTTAAAAGAGGTTCTCAGCTCTCATAATCATGAGTAGATGCTTGAAAAATAAATAAAACTCCCCAAATCCCAAGTGTGAACTAAAACATTCAGGAAGATAAAGAGATTAAGAATAACTGAGCAGTGTCAGGTTACAAGTAATTATTTTCAAGCAGAATCTCCTGACTAGCTAGATTTAAAAAAAAAAAAAATTTTTTGTCTGTAAGAGTGCCACAGGCTGTCAGTACTTGTTTGCATGAAAAAAAACTTTTCCTAATAAAAGCAATTTTTGCTGGTGTGATTTCAAGCCTCGCCGATCCTCTGCTAACCCAATTTTTAATTCATCGCCCTTACTTATTCACAGTAGTAAGTTGTGCTCCACATCACGTTACTATTGTTAATATATTTCCCCCTTTATGTGATGGATTTACCCAATGTAGACAGAAGGCTTCAGATACACAGATACTGCATAGGCTACACATGCGATGCTCGGGGAGTCCATATCAAGCTGTGCATTCCTTAAATCCCTGATTCAGACCTGGCCTCCAGTTCATGCTGACTAGAAGTGTCCTGCTGATTTCTTTCACCTTGCAAGCCAATGTGATGAGAGTTGGGGATACACAAGCACTATTTTTTCCCTCTCCTTTTTATGTCTGTGACTAGGTAAAGATTTGGTCTTGCATTGCTGATTCCTGTCCCCTCTATTAGCTGTAAAGTACTCTTCTCCTTAACTTTTTTTTTCCAGTAAGGTCTAATTCCATAATACAGAGCAACAAACCCTTTCAAGATGAATTATGTGGGTAAGGCCAATGGGCATCCTGGGGTGCATTAAGAAGAGTGTGGCCGGCAGTTTGAGGCAGGTTCTCTCTCTACTCTGCCCTGGTGAGGTGTCATCTGGAACGTTGCATGCAGTTCTGGGCTCCCCGGTTCAAGACAGTTGAGGGACTAATGGAAGAGTTCAGCAGGGAGCCACTAGGACGGCGAAAAGACTGGAACATCTACTGTATGAGGAGACCCTGAAAGAGCTGGAGCTGTTTAGCCTGCAGGAGGCTGAGTCAGGTTTTCATTAATGCTTAGCAATATCTAAAGGGCAAGAGTGAGCAGGATAGAGCCAGGCTGTTCTCAGTGGTGTCCAGGGACAGGTTAAGGGGCAATGGGCATAAACTGAAGCAGAGAAGCTTCCACATACATGTAAGGAAAAAAATCTTCCCTTTGAGAGAGGCAGAGCACTGGAACAGGCTGACCAGGAAGATTGTGGAGTCTCCATCTCTGGAGGCACTCCAAACCCACCTGGACATGTTCTGTGTGATTTACTCTGGGTGATCCTGCACTAGTAGGGGCAGTTTGATGAGATGATCTTAGAAGTCACTTCCAACTCTTACAATTCTGTGATTCTGTGATATTGAACTTGTTGATTTTTACAATTTTAAACAGACCGTATTTTTTTTTTTTTGTTTACCCCATGTCCAGCAATATTTCTAGCTAGGTAGGATCTTTTCCTTGCCTGCCTGATGGCATTTGACCTCAGTCAGAGGGCTCTGTGGGGAGCCCTCGCTGTGTTATTCAGTGAAGAAGGCAGAGGGAGGTATGGGCAGAGCAGGCAGTGAGCACTTTGTGCTCAGTGTTGGCCTTGCAGGCAGCTGTCAAGCAGCTGTCAGTGAGTGACATGTATGACATGAGGCTGTGAGTCACTGTGCAGCATCAGCCTGCTGACACGAGCCATTAAAAAGGGTTGTCAGAGTGTCATGGTCCTCTCTCTTTGGACCTGTTCCAGGTAACACTTAATGCGTGTTGTGCTGAAAGGATTCGGCTTTGCCCAGCTCATTTAAGTGCATAAATCATCCTCTGAAGTGCCTGATGTGAGCTTCTCCCTCTTGCACATGGCCCTTTGTCTCCTGCCATGGTGGTGGTGGAAATCTCATTTAATGGCGGTTGTAACAAAATTTTAGGAAAATACTGATGATCTTTGCAGCTTCAGGTGACACTAGGGAAGCAATGGTATGCAGCCAGCCTAGCTCTGAAACTCTCAAAGGTGTTCATTACTTGAGGTGGTCCGAGAACTGTTATGGGAAGCCTTGGAGAAGTTTTCTCACTGGCAGTTGGTCTTTGGTGATGTTTTTGTCTTTGAAGTTCATGTAAGGCTTATCTTTTAGGTAACTTGTTCCACAGTTTCGTGCCTTTGAGAAGAGTGATGCATAACCTGCCCTTTCTCACAGGTATTTCAGCTTTGCAGTGGTCTCTTTTCACTGTGATAATGATTTGCAAAAGGTGTCTCTTGCACCATAATGAGAATTGATAGGCAGCATCCCAGGTTTGCACAGAGCAATCAGGATATGGGGAGAAGAGAGCTAGTGGGAAGAACAGGTGCTGGGACTGAGCAGCTTAACACAAACACCACTGATCATCTCCAGAGAGATTTGAGTTCTGAAAATAACATGACATTTGAATCGAGGTTCCTCTCTAATGTGAATTTATACTTCTGGACAAAAAACATCCCAGGATTACATTTGTCAGCAGTTTGATTTATTTAGTTGAACTGGTACAGGTGTTAGCACTTGGTGTGTGCTGGGGAGATCTTCAGTCCCCAGTGGTTAACACTTCATTGAGGCTGGTGACAGGCTGATATTACTGGGCGGTTTTGTTCTCTGTGCACAAGCAGAGGGATAAAAGTGCAAGAGTGTTTTAGAAAGATGGGATGTTGCAGGATTTCACTTTTTGAAAAGAGAATTCTGGCTGATGGTTGCTTAGTGATGTTTAAAAATAAAGACCCTATATATGAAGGCAGTTCCTCTGTACAAGCTCTGTTATTGTTCTAAGTGAAAACATAGGATCACAGAATGCCAGGTTGCAAGGGACCCTAAGAATCATCTGTTCCAACCTTTCTAGGTAATAGTATAATTTAAATGAGATGGCCCAGTGCCTTGTCAAGCTGATTCTTAAAACTGTCCAATGTAGTGGAATCCACTGCTTCATCCACAGCTTCCTTTGGGAGATGACTAACTGGTCTCATTCTAAGAAAAAATCGTATTCCAACCAGAATCTCCTCAGGACTTATTACTCCTTATTACCCCTTGTCTTTTCCATGGGACTCCTTGTAAAAAGGGAGTCTCCATCATCCTGGTAGCCACTCTTTATATACTGGTACATGGCAATAAGGTCTCCCCTAAACCTTCTCTTCTCAAGGCTGAACAAACCAAATTCTCTCAGCCTCTCCTCATATGATAGGTCTTTCAGTTCTCTGCTCGTCCTTGTAGTGCTTCTCCGAACACCCTCCAGTCTGTCCACAGCTTATTTTTGTACAGCAGGGACCAAAACTGCATGAAGTACTCCAGGTGTGGTCTGACAAGCACTGAGTAGAATGGATAATGCCTTCTTTATCACTGCTGGTAATGCCCTTGCTGATGCAACCTAGCATCCATGTGGCTTTCTCTGCTGATGCAGAGCACTGTTCATTCAATGCTGAGCTTGTTATACACCAAGATTCTCAGGTTTCTCTCCACAGGGCTGCTTTCCAGCCAGGTGGATCCCAGTCTGAGCTGCACTCCTGTGTTATGTATTCCCAGGAGCAACTTCAACAGAGCTCTCATGATCCCAACCTCCAGATCCCTTATGAAGATATTAAACAGCGTTGGTCCCAATATCAATCCCTGGTGGAGCTATCTACCAGGTTGAGAAAGAACTATTTACTACCACTCCCTGGTGTCAACCACTTCCCCATCCACCATACAGACTACTCTAGGCCATATCACATCAGTTTCTACAGGAGGAGGTTGTGGGGCACCATGTCTGAAGCCTTGGAGAAGTGCAGGTGGACAATGTCACCTGTCCTCCCTTCATCCACTAGGCCAGTTACTTTGCCATAGAAGGTGATCAGGTTTGTCAAGGACAATTTGCCCCTGGTGAATCCATGCTGGCTTTTCCCAATTCCATGCTTAAGTTGACTTGTGACAGTCCCCATGAAGATTTGTTCCATTACCTTCTCAGGGATTGAAGTGAGGCTGATGGGTCTATAATGACTTGGGACATTAGCCTTCTTCCAGTCTTCAGGGATGTCTCCTGATCTTCATGACTGCTCATAGATTATGGAAAGTGGCCTCTCAGCAACATCAGCTGCTAGGTGATAAACTACCGGGCAGTGTGACCATGATCTCTGTGGCAAGGCAGTGAAGATTTTTCTGCTTGTTGATGATAAGCTAAGCATCATTTCTAATCCCAAATAGAGCTGGAGGGGGTAGTAAATGACTTCCTGAATGATCCCACTGAACTTGAAAGAAAGCCCCTGGGCTGTACATACCAGGATAGGTGAATGTAGCCAACCTGTCAGGACAGAGGCTTCTCACTGGCTGACAGTCAGCTTGGGCCAGGCCAGCTCAGCAGCTGTGGGGTAGGCTTGGTTCTGCCTTGTGCTCTGGCCATAAGTGAGGTGACTCACCAAGGCTCTGGCAGCACCATTCTCTGGGAGTCTGGGACTGGCTGTATTTAGTCTCTGATTATCGGATTTATGAGGCATATTTCAGTCCAGGGAATTTGCTTTCTTTACCTCCATTTTGCTTTATTTGCCTTCATTTTGCTTTGCTTTATTTACCTTCATTTTGCTTTATTTGCCTCCTTTTTGCTTCAGTTGCCTGCATTTTGCCGTTAAGATGGTGGAAGCTGACAGTAAGAAAGGGAATATTTTTGTAGTTTATTTTGTTCTTCTTTTTCCTTTACAAGTGAAATGTTATTTAAAGGCTACATGATGCTTTCCAAGTGCATTATATCTGCATAAAAATGTTGCAAATACAGGCAGAAATGTGTTAAGCTTTGAGTTGTATTTAATTAATTGCCCTGTAGCTAGCAATAACATGTACTGTTATGGCAATCCATGATCTGAGAGTTTATTAATGCTCCAGGTAATCTGGGCTTGCATGGTGGATGGGGTGGAAGGGCAGAAGTTGGGTTCACCTGTGGCACTTCCTGCTTGCGAGATTGCTGGAGTCTAATTGCATTACAGTGGAAACAGAAGAAAGCAAATAAGCTGCAGCGAGGGCATGTAACTCCCTAATGCTGGTAATGGAGAGATGCATTCTTTTTGGGTGTTTCAGAAGCTGCAGCTGATCTAAGTATTGTGTTTTCGTTGTTATTTCAGAGCAATAGTAATTCAGATATCTTTATCCAAATACCTCCCTTTTCTTTATATGTGCCATGTAATCTGAAAAGTCTTTGAATACTGCTACAGTTATGCAATTGCATTCATAGAATCATTAAGGTTGGAAAAGACCTCTAAGATGAAATCTGACTGTGAACCCAACACCACCACTCCTACTAAACTGTGTCCCAAAGTCCCATGTCTACACATTTTTTGAACACCTCCAGTGATGATGTCTTCACACCCTCTCTTGGCAGCCTGGTCCAACGACTGACCACTCTTTCAGTAAAGAAATTTTTCTTAACATACAGGCTAAATAAACCTCTCCGAGTACAACCTGAAGCCATTTCCTCTCATCCTATCACTAGTTACTTGGGGATAAAGGGGAAGAGGAAAAATAAAAGGCTGTATATAAAAAGAAGTAAAGGAAAAAATATAGTGTGGAGAAAGAGAATTTCCTGATTTCTGCTAGTATTTGCTAATACTACCAGCAATCTGGTATGGAAAGTGATGGTTATGACCCTCTAGGAAATGGGGCCTGAGGCCTGAGGGAACCTGAGGCCATGTGGAGGTTGCAGAGCAGCAGCAGAGTGCAACTTACCTGTTTTGAGGTCTTGAGCAACCTGTTCTAGTGGGAGGTGTCCCTGCTTATGGCAGGGGTTTGGAACCAGATGATCTTTCAGGTCCCATCCAACCTAAACCATTCTATAATTCTATGAAAACCGCAGTGGTTTGGGGTACCACTTGCCCCTAAAATGATTTCAGTGTGCTTCCCTGCTACTAGCAAACCCTCAGAGGACATGGGTGATGGAAGCAGAGGAGGACTGCACTGGACTCAGCACTGGACCTGACCAGATTTGTTTATTGCTGAAGGAAGGCAAGAGACACTACATGAGAAGTGAAGGCTTTGAGAAGACCTTGTAGTAGTCTTCCAGTATCTGAAGGGGACCTACAGGAAGGCTGGGGAGGGACTGTTTACAAGGTCTTGTAATGACAGGATGAGGAGGAATGACTTTAAACTATAAGGGGGGAGATTTAAACTAGGTGTTAGGAAGAAGTTCTTGATAGTGAGGGTGGTGAAACACTGGCTGCCCAGGGAGGTTGTGGATGGCCCCTCCCTGGAGGTGTTCAAGGCCAGGTTGGATGAGGCCTTGAGTGACCTGTTCTAGTGGGAGGTGTCCCTGCCTATGGCAGGGGGGTGGAACTAAATGATCTTTGAGGTCCCTTCCAACCTAAACTATTCTATGATTCTATGGGTTCAACTCTCCCTCCGTGTTCTGTGGTGCTGCTGAGACTTTGCACAGCCAGATGGGACTCAGTCACCACACTGGTGCAGCATGGCACGACCAATGCCACAGACTCAGAGGGAATCATCTGTGCTGCACATTGCCATTTTTGCATAGACTCATAGTCTCAGCCATTTGCTCATTTGCCAGCACCTTATTTTCATGATTTGTTGGTTTTGCTGTGCAAATGAGCACCAAATCAGACTCAAACACAAGCGGGGCAGAAGGCTCTGTATGCTGCTGGAAAACAGCCCGGTAAAATAAACAGATGCTGTCATGGAAAAAAAAAAAATAAAGCAGAAAGTCTGTTAAATTGAACTTCCCTTGAAGAAAAAGGAAGTATATATTGCAGTTCATGTTGAATTTTTCTGGGGTTATTTTGACCTGTGAAGCTGCTGAAGCCTTTCATGGGTGCGTGTGTCGCTGTGAGGCTGCTTGTGCTTGGAAGGGGTCTGCAGCCAGCATTGTGAAACTGCAGCGACTGAATTTTGCAGCAATATCTTGACTCTGGCCCATCGTGTGCTCTGGCTTTTCAGAGGAGCTGGCTATTGATTTTCATATTATAGAATCAACCAAGTTGGAAGAGACCTCCAAGGTCATTCAGTCCAACCTATCACCCAGCCCTAGCCAATCAGCTAGACTATGGCACTGAGTGCCTTATCCAGTCTTTTCTTGAACACCTCCAAGGACGGCGACTCCATCACCTGCCTGGGCAGCAAAGAAAAATATGCAAAGAAAAATAGTCAAGGCATATATAGTTTAAACTCAGAGGACTCTAACTATTTTTTAAATTGCATTTTTTAATATTTTAAGAGAACAAGACTGCTTCCTGCATTAAACCTGCCAAAATAAAATTGGTAGAAGATGTGGCGGGGAGTAGGCCAGTTGCAGGGGAAATGTTGAAATGGAAACCCAACTGCTGCGGGGTAGCCTCAGCTCTCCAGAAGCAGGAAAAGATGAAGACAGCATCACCCTGTGATACCTCCTGAGGATAAATTTTACAGCACTTCAGAAGAGGCTGCTGAAGACCCTCAAGGGATTTGGGAGCAGCTGATGATTTAGTCCATACTAAACTTTACAGTTTTATGCATTCGTGTCTCAAATATATGGCTGATTTATTGTATTCCAAGGCAAAAGCACCAGCAACTATTAGCAAGCAGAAAAGGAGGAGGTAGAACTAGTATTTCAGCATTGCTCCAGGAATAACACCAATATCTGAGCCTCTTTTTCAGCCACCTCATATCACATCATTACTAGCTCTGTTGATGTGTTATTTGGTTCCAGATGGTCTTGCAGTCTTTGATTGCTTTTTCTTTTTTATTTGGAATTTTTGGTACAGTCTAAAACATCAAGAATAGTGTGGCCAGCAGGACCAGGGAAGTCATTCTGTGCCTGTACTCAGCACTGGTTAGGCCACATCTTGAGTACTGTGCCCAGTTTTGGGCCCCTCAGTTTAAAAAAGATATTGAGGTGCTTGAACGTGTCCAGAGAAGGGCACCAAGACTGGTGAGGGGGCTGGAGCACAGCCCTGTGAGAAGAGGCTGAGGGAGCTGGGGTTGTTCAGCCTGGAGAAGAGGAGGCTCTGGGGAGACCTCGTTGCTCTCTATGACAACCTGAAAGGAGGTCATAGCCAAATGGGGGTCAGTCTCTTCTGCCAGGCAACCAAACAGAACAAGAGGACACAGCCTCAAGCTGTGCCAGGGCAGGTTTAGGCTGGATGTTAGGAAGAAGTTCTCCTCGGAAAGAGCGATTGGCATTGGAATGGGCTGCCCAGGGGAGTGGTGGAGTCACCATCCCTGGAGGTGTTTAAGAGGAGGCTGGATGAGGCACTTGGTGCCATGGTTTAGTTAATTAGAAGGTGTTAGGTGATAGGTTGGACTCGGTGATATTGAAGGTCTTTTCCTGTGATTCTGTGATTTCTGTTACAACTTACCTATAATACAGTTAGCAGTCCACTTGCCAAAGAGGTGCTGTGCCTTGGCACATTTGGGAATGTGTTTCCTTCTTAATGTAACATATTTGAATAGCTACTTACAGGAGGCTGGGTTGTATCCAGTGAGATTTGTGCTCTCATAGTTTCCCTCCAGGGAAACTGCATCAGGCTCCAAAACCTAATCAAACAAATTAATGTTTTAAGGGTTCTCTGATAATTGGTTTTACATCTTAGGAAAACTAATTCCACAGATTCTATGATGTTAGAATTTCACATTCTTTGTCAGCATTCAGAAATTTTTGATCATCTTGAAGAATTTTCCTAGTAAGTTGATATAGGAAAATCTTTCCCTCAATATTGGGGAAAAAAAAAAAAAAGCAAAAAAAAAAGCATAAATTCTGTATAACATTTAAGGCAGATTTTTTGATGGTGGAGCCCTCAACCTGGAAGCATGAACTTCTTCAGCACTAATTAAGCTTCCCTTTAGTGTAACAGATATGCGTTTTCTGTGGATTGGCACAGGAAAGGACTTGAGTAGTATTTAAAGGCATATATCTGCTAGTAGTGCTCATCAGAGAACAGATTATTTGCCAAAAAGCAGAGATTTATGGGGAGCTTCCCCTCCTCACTTCAGCTCTGGTGAGGCCACACCTTGAGTACTGTGTTCAGTTTTGGACACCTCATTACAAGAGGGATGTGGAGGTGCTGGAGTGAATGCAGAGGAGGGCATTGAAGCTGGTGAAGGACCTGGAGGATAAAACTTATGATGAGTGACTGAGGAAGCTGGGGATAGTTAGTTTGAAGAAGAGGAGACTGAGGGGAGACCTCATGGCTGTCTATAGCTACCTGAAAGGAGGCTGTGGAGAGGTTGGTGCTGGTCTCTGTTCAAGATAATTAGCAATAGAAGAAGAGGGAATGGCCTCAAACTGCAATTGGGTGTGTTTAGACTGGACAGTAGGAGATACTTTTTCACAGCAAGAGTGGTCGGGCACTGGAAAGGGCTGCTCAGGGAGGTGGTTGAGTCAGAACCCCTGGACATGTTTAAAGGTTGTTTAGATATGGTGCTTGGGGATATGGCTTAGAGGTGAACCCTGTAAAGCAGGGTTATCACTTGGACTTGGTGATCCATAGGGCCTTTTCTAACCTTAATGTTTCTGTGATTCTGTAATAAGCATTTGCTAGGGCTCTGTGCAATAATTAATTTTATTTCTTTTTTAAACTTCAGAAGAAAATGTAATACAGTACATAGATCCTGAAAACTAGTTCCGTTTTTGGGCTTCTCATTGCGTTTTTGTTTGTTTGGGGTTTTTTGTTTTGTTTTGTTGGGTTTTTTTGTTTGTTTTTTAAATCCATTTTGGAATGCATCTCTCTGAAATATCTGTGATAGAATAAGGTCCAACCTCATTTTCATGAGACTTTTTTACTCTGTTTTTCTCCAATTTTGGCAGAACTGATTGTGGTGTTTTCCACAGAAAAACTGCTGGTGAAAAATGTCAGGTTTTGGCCAGGTCCTGTGCATACCCTCTTACACACAGACCCCATGTTGTTCTAACATTGCTTTTTGTCAATGGTCTTAACATCATTTGTAGCACCTGAGCAGGCTGATGTTTTTCCATGACCTTCTGGGCTGGGTTCCCAGGACAAGGCCAGCTATGGGCTGCAGGCCATTGCGAGTTCTGAATCAGCCAGGACAGGTGATTTGAGTTGGCTTACAACTGTATCCCAGAGCATGAGTATTACAGTCAGTAAAAAAGAGGAGGTTTGCTATGGAAAGGGAGTTCATCTTCCCTTTCCTGCTTTTGAGGACTGCTGTCCGGGATGCTGTCACTGCTGCATTTTTGCTGGGTTGAGTATAACTTTACACATCTTCTATTGGCATTGGTAACAGTTTGGCTATTTTGTTAATTCAGTTTTCATTTTAGTCTCTGGGTCTTCTGTCCTTTTCTTGATTCCTCTTCTCTGCTGGGTGGTGGTGGGGAGTCATCATATGACAGAGTAACTGCTAGAGTTTAGCCCTAGGTATGAGCTAAACCTGGACACCTTCATTCGACCTTGCACTGCAGTGCAAACTTTCTTTGCTTTTCTCTCTTTGGTGTACCTCTGGAAAGTTAATTTTGTTTCTGTTTGTATTTCTATGGAGTTGGAAATGTGTTCCTTAATCTCAACAAGAGAAACACCTTTTATTATTGGATGTATGTAGAGGTTGTGACTATTGTCAACCAAAAAGTTGTTGGTAGGACAGTAGCTCTGCTTTGAAAATAAATTTATTCCTTTTTGGTGAGGAAGGGCGATACAGTTACCAACATCCAGCCATGTGTTATGGAGTGGCAGCTACTCTGCACTGAAAAAAACCACAAAACCAATCAATCCTGCAGCAAGTAGGTAAATGAATGATTCTATCTGTAAACAATATTAGGTTAAATACACTGCCAAATACAAATTAGGTATGTCAATGAATCCAGGAAAGCCTAGAAGGCTACCTTAACTGACACGTGAAGACCAGATCAAAGTATACTTGTTGGTATCATCTTGGTTTGTTTTTTTTCCTCACTGCTCTGCTTAAGTATGTTTGCCCTTAACTGTTTGGGTTTCATATGTGCATTTGCATGCTTCTGTTTTTTTGTTGTGTTTTGCTGATGAATTTTTTGCCAAGCTAGTTAAGCTTCCCCTCCCACCTCCACTTTAATTTTTATTTAATCTTCTATAAAGGTTCATTCCTCCAGCACAGCTCAAAGGATAGGAAACAGCTATGTCTTGTTCCTTGCAGCTCATAGTGGGTCTTCTTTTCTATGATACTCACAGAAAGGACTGCCACCTGAATCTCACTTTTCATTTTGGTCTCTCCTTGGGATGTAAACTATGCCTAAATTTATATGCTTAGCAAATGGCCTTACATGCTGTGGGGATCATGCTAGTTTATTTTCTTTTTTCTTCAAGTTGTAGTGACATTTTGGCCAGTTTTGATTCTCTAGTCCCCTGAGTCAGTGCCAAACCACCCGGTGCAGAAGTGAGCAAGGCCACCATAACTGGCTTTATGCCAAGGTTCTTGGTTTTGTGGGGTTCCATTGGCAGGGGGATGGCTGCTTGCTGCTTTTCCTTATATGTTAGGCTCCATGGCCAGGACCAGTGTGATGGCATGTCTACTCTGTGCACCGAAAGTGGGTAGGTTGTTTTGGCAGGGGACAGTGTATTGGGATCCCCAGATCCACCATGTTCCTGCCAGGTGCTTGGGAGGTCTTGCAAATGAAACTTGGACATCAGTTGTGGCTTGCCCTTTTCCTATTTTTTTCTTCAGAGTTACTCTGAAGGCCCAGCACGATGACACTACGGATGTGTCCTGTTACTGGTACACTGAACCCATGCTGAGCAGTTTGGGATAGGAAAGCTCAGATAGCATCTCTGGAGCCGTGAGCAGTAAGTGACAGTTTGACCTTGGCACCTCAGTTGCTTGTAGGGTGAAACATATCTAACTAAGGATTTGGCTTTCTTTAGCAAACTGAGTAATTCAGACATACCAAGGCATCCTGTCTGCCATCTCTTATGGGGTGGTACAGAGGCACAAGGGCAGGGTGAGATGCCAAGCCAGACACTCAGGAGGGATCCCCGTGCTGTTTGAGGGATAAACACTTGCTCATTAAACCTCCTGCATGAGGGTGCAGGAACTGGCCAGGGCAAGTAGGGCAGAATGGGTTTGCACTCCCACACCACTGTGTCCCACAACTCCAACCCCTCAGGAGGAAGCTAGAGCCAGGGTATGCTTGGTACGTGAGGTGACAAGGCTGAAGGTAAGCATGTGGTGTGATGTTTATCGGTCATGTGGGAGCGGTTAAAAGGTTTGGTGAGGTGGAAAGAAATTTCAGCTGTTGTTAAGCACAAGCCCAGTGATACAGCAGATCCAAGTGAAGAGCTTCTAGAGCTCCTTTTTCTGTAGAATGTTTTAAAGGTCTTGCTGCTGTGAGGTGGAACCACTGATGTCATCACTTACCGTGCTGATGTCGCTAACCATACCATAAGGATGACTGGCAAATTTAAGCTTCCAACTATTAATCTCTTTAATCCTCTCATGTTCTAAGCATTGCTATAAATTAGCAGAGCAGGTCTTTCACCTCAGGAAAATTAATTTTATTTTTCCCAAACTAAAGGCAATATATTGGGAATTGTCTGAATTTTTTTAATGTTGGTTTCTTTCTCTCTCTCTCTCTTTTTTTTTTTTTTTTTTTTTTCCCCTCCTGGCTAATATGTTATTACCAGTTATTTAGTGTTTTCTTGGGGCATGTATGTTAATTTTTGAATTAAAAAAAAAAAAGGAAATTCCAGAGACAGCTGGATATACATTAATCTCAGCTAAAAGCTTTTCAGCAGATTAACCTTGGAAGGCAAAAAAACATGTGAACACAGCTGGAATGGATGATTATTTTCTATTTCAAAGGCAAATCCATAAAGCTCATTATTTTGTGGATTCACACTGAGTATTACAAAATGATCTTTCTGTCTTCATTCAGACTTCCCTTTACAGGAGTTCTTAGTATGAGGAACTGTGTAAGTTTATTTCTGTTGAGCTGCTGAAGTGCGTTGGCTGAATCTTTCCCATTGCTTTTCTGGGCTATCAGTGGCAGCTGTGGTTTCTTAAGGGTTGTATCTGTTCATGGTAAATTTACTGAGAAATCACTAGTGGTAAGGCCAAAATCAAAGATCCTGGGGTATATCCATGGCTTGGTGCTTGTGGTGCACTGCTGTAGTAATGTGCCTGTTGTCTACTTCAGTTTCCTAAAGTGTATGTTTTACTGTTTGGACCTGGAGGCCAACCAAAGCCCTCACTGGGGTGTGCAACTTGACTACTGAGCATCCACCTACTGCACAAAAACCTAAGTGTCAGAAATGAGTCAGTTTCATTTTGGAGGCAGATCCTGAAAATAGGAGGAATAGAATGGGGAGTTGGAAAAAACAAACCCAAAAAACTTTCATCTTGGACTTGAAGTCTTTTGCTTTCTAGGTGTGTAACAGGCACACACAGGTGTGCCAGGGCACAAAGGCAATAAAGAGGAGAAAAGCTTGATTCTTCTGCCACAGGGTTTTTGCCCAGTGCTCTGCCTCCAAAAGACTGTGTTGCATTCTTTTTGGCTTTGTTCTAGCAAAACTGTCCAGAAACCAAACACTGATTCAATCTACCTCAAGCTGCCTTTGTGCTTTGTTGGTTTTGGTAAATTGAATCTTAGAGGAAAGAGGGAGAAAGACATGTGCAAGCCTTTGCTTCATGGATGGTTTCTTTCATTGAACTGCTGGAGGTACAGCTTGTGCTGAAATATGTCATGCTTGTGGGCAGATGATCTCTCCTGCTACACTTGCGGTGTGAGCTTAGAATCACCAAAGGTTCCTTTGGACACTTTACACCACTGGCTTGCTAGTATTAAAGCTAACATCGTGCCCAATGCTAATGAACTGAGCTCTGGGTGAGAAAGATCAAGACTTGCTTGAGTAAAATGAATGGGCACATGTGAATGTATAGTGCTGCTAAGACTGTCAAATCCCCCTTGGCTCCTTTCAGTACTTTTCCCCACTGTTTTGCTTTTGATCAGCAGTGCCAGACAAACCACATTGTCATTGCACTGGTTAAAAAACAAAACAAAACCAACCAAACAACAACAACAAAAAAAAAAGCAAAGTAAAAACCTAAAGAAACCCCTAAACCTAAACTTTGCTTTGATGCTGAAAGTTTCTACCTCCCTTTTTGCCTGTGACTTCTACAATTCAGCTGACTTCCAAAAAAGGTCATTGCAGAGGAGATTATTATAGCAATTCTATTTGTCTAGAAAAGGCAGCTTTCACCTGTCAGCTCAAACTGCCAGACTCTAGCTGCTGCAGAGGATGCCAGGTAGCACTGTAATGATGTGTGACCTGTGAGTTCTGCCTGCAATGACTGATGGTTGCAGCACTGAAAAGTGAATGTCACAGCCAGGCTTGTGGGACTTTGTATGTGGAAAAGAGGCTGGCACTTGAAATAGGCACATCATTGACAGAGATTGGTGTAGTGGCTTCTATTGCAACTTCACGACGTGGTGCAAGGTGTGGATCTGGTATCCCCAGAGTGTGGGAGAGAAGTCTGGACAAACACTCTAAGTTAAATTATTGAAATTTTTGTTTTAAACCAATGTCTACCTGCCTTTCATCTTCATTTCAGCATCTGAAAACATTTTAAAGACTTCCAGATTGTTCAATACCAGACTCAAGACACAAGTGTTGCATTCAGGACCTGAGATGCCGAGAGAAGAATTGCATGGCCCTCAGGGTTTAGAGCGCTTCTGATAGTGGGGTTGGGGGGGAGGAAACCCCCCCTGACAAACTCTAGTTGTGATCTGTCATTTGGGCCATAAAGAACTGTCTGCCACATTCATGATTGTATTGAGTGTGGCCGAGATGGAGTTAGTCCTTTCCATAGCATCTTTCGTAGTGCTGTGTTTTGCAGTGGTAGCTGGAAGCATGTTGATAACACACCAATGTTTGTCTATGACTGAGCAGTGCTGGCACACTCAGCAAATGTCACTCCAGCCTTCAAAAAAGGGCAAGAAGGGAGGACCAAGGTAACTATACATTGCTCAGCCTTACCTCCCTCCCTGGGAAGGTGATGGAACAACTTACCCGTGGCACCATCTGAAGGCGTATCAAGGATAAGAGGGTCATTAGAAGCAGTCAGCATGGTTTTATCAGGGGAAATCGTGTTTGACCAACCTGATAGGCTTTTATGAGGGCACAACTGGGCAGATAGGTATCTGATGGTAGAGCAGCAGATGTGGTTTATCTTGATTTCAGTAAGCATTTGACACTGTCATACAACATCCTTGCAGCTAAACTGAGGCAGTGTGTTGCAGATGATCGGATAATGAGGTGGATGTGAACTGGTTGAATGCAAGAAGTCAGAGTTGTGGTCAGTGGGACAGAGTCTAGCTGGAGGCCTGTATCTAGTGGGGTCCCTCAGGGGACCAGTGCTAGTCAATGTATTCATCAGTGACCTCGATAAGGGAACAGAGTGCACTGTCAGCAAGTTTGCTGATGACACAACTGGGAGGAGTGGCTGACACACCTGGAGACTGTGCTGCCGTTCAGTGAGACCTAGACAGGATGGGGAGAAATTTAATGAAATACAAGGCCAAGTATAGCGTCTTGCATCTGGGAAAGAACAACACCATGGATCAATATAGGTTGGGGACCTACCTCCTCTGTGCTGCTCCCCAGCAGAAGAACCTGGGGGTCCTGATGGGTAGAAGCTATATGCTCTTGTGACCAAGAAGGCCAATGGTATCTTGGGGTGTATTAGAAGGAGTGCAGTTAGTAAGTCAAGAGAGGTTCTTGTCCCTCTTTACTCTCCCCTGGTGAGACTGCATCTTGAATATTGTGTGCAGCTCTGGGCCCCTCAATTTAACAATGGAACTGCTTGAGAGGGTCCAAAACCAAACTGCAAAGATAACTGGGAGAGTGGAACATCTCCCTTGAGAAAAAGTGGAGGGAGCTGGGGCACCTCAGCTAGCAGAAGAGGAAACTGACAGGTGACCTCATTGATGTTTATAAATGTGTGAAGAGCAAGTGCCAGGAAGATGGAGCCAGTGATGCACAATGATAGGACAAGGGTTGATGGATGCGAGCTGGAGCATAGGATGCTGGAGCATCATAAACATGATGAAAAACTTTTTCACTGTGATGGTGGACACAGTATTGAAACAGGCTGCCCAGAGAAGTTGTGGAGTCTCCTTCAATGAAGGTATGCCAAACCTGCCTGTGTGACCTGATCTGGATGATCCTCCTGTAGGACAGGGGTTTGACTAGATGATCTTTTGAGGTCCCTTCTAGTCTCCAATGTGCTGTGATTATGCTTTTCCAACATTTCCCTTGGTGGCTAGCAGTAGCATGAGGGGTGGCCAATATCTTGGGAGGAGACTGATATGGCTGCTTGTCATGTATGCTTTCAGCTGAGGCTGAAGAGTTGGCATCTTTTTGCTGTTTGAAATTCCTGGGATTTCCCTTTTGGATTACATCGGGATGCTTTGTGATTTTTACCTGCCTGTGGCTGGGGTTTGTGGCATGATGAAGCCTTGTCCCTGGACAGAGTCTTGGCATGGCGGTCCTGGAATCTGTGGCTTGGATTTGTACGCTGAATTGAGGTGAGATTTCTCATGCTCTGTGCCTTTAAGGCTGAGGTTTGTCGGATTGCTGGTTTCACCTAGCTTGGCAGGGCTCGGGGACAGGCTGAGCTGGTGGCGTTGGTGCAAGTGATTGCAATGTGCATGCAAAGGCTCACAGTGCGAATGTCTCTTAGCTTTGGAAAGCCGATGCCTTTTCCCAACTTGTGGCTTTTAGCTTTTTGGCACAGCTTTTTTACAAAGTGCTACTTGGAGGAGGCAGTATCAGCTGCAGCTCCTTCCTCTCTTTGGAGTCAGCTAGCTGAACTGAAGCTGTTTTCAGCTGAATAGGGCACTAATGTCCCCCCCATACACACCAGCACCACCACCACCAACATCCCACCCCGCTCCCCCAGCCTGCTTGGGAAGACAGTGGGAAAAAAACAGGCTGCTTTTGCATTCAAAAAACCTCTAATTTTTGTCCTTCTAGGTTTGTAAGTTCTCTTTCCAGACTCATAATTCTTTTCATCAGCATTTTTTTTAGCTCCTTTAGTGTTTGCACTAGACAGGTAGCCAAGATTAAATCATGATTTTCCTGAGCATTTACTGCTAGTTTTTCAAAGAAAATTTTGGGCTGCCGGCAATTTTTAGCTGCCCGCTCCAGACCCGAGCCTGTTATTTTATATCCCAAATTATGCAGTGTTTCCATAATTGTGCATGCCTTTATGCTTGCTGAGCCAAATATGATATGGAGGGGTAATTAA
>VWYK01022489.1:34303-46902 GCA_013399775.1 Semnornis frantzii | reverse complement strand
TTTTTTTTTTTTTGCTACTCACAATATTGTGATCTCTATGTGGCTAATACCTTGAATGTGAGCTGCTGCTGAGAGTCAGACAAACTGTGTCTGGGAAGGTGTTTTTTTACCAAGTTGGAATGGCAAGTTGCAGCCTCTGTGCACCTTGTGGGAGCGCTGGGTGGCACCAGACTGTGCAGGATAAAGTCTGCTGGACCAATGCCCATGGCAAAGCAAAACTGCAGTTAACAGTGACATATGCACTAACTCTTGTGAGGATGAAAGACACAGGCATTCTAGTGCCAGCAGGGTGGAAAACCAGTAGCTGGCTCCTTAGATAGGCAGATACGTAAATACTGGAAGTGCAGGAGAGTTCCAGCTGTCAGACACTTTCTGTGATGGCCTATACCACTACTTTGCATTAGGAAATCATTGAGCTAATCTTTCCTCTGCATCTTTTGACTTTAGGAGCACACGTTTGGCTCAAACCATCAAACACTAGCAATTGTAACTGTCTAGTCCAGTACACGGACACCGGTAGAATAGTCTCAGAGTACTCACTGAGCAGGGCTGACTTCAGAGGCTCAGTTGCTCCAGATGTTTTGGAAGACATCCAGTTCTCACTGCCCTTGGCTGCTGCTACCCTCACGAGTACCTGGGTAAGACCTCTGACGCCCGCAGTGCGATCCGCCGTGCCGGGAGCCGCCGGAGGCACAGTTCTCGCCGTGCCAGGAGCCGCCGACATGTCCCACAACCAATTCCAGCCCGGGATTCCACAACTGTGAGTTACATCTCCATGTGCAGGACTGTCAGCACCTGGGCTGTGCGGGAGCTGCATTCCCCACTGCAGAGACTCTATTTCTGCTGCCTGCTGTCTGTTTTCTTCCAGGACTGACTTTTATCTTGACTTGGCTTTTTGCAGGAGGAAAATGTGCTTGATCTCAGCAGATTCCGGGTGCATGTCCCTTGTGCTGCATGCAGTTGTGCCAATATTCTACAAGGACAGTATGGAGCATCAGGAGAAAAAGAGAGGAGATGCCTGTGCAGCCTTTTTCCTTGGTGTGCTGATAGTGTGAGAGAGCAGATCTCAAAACTGCCTCAACCAGGGGATGGGATTTTTAATGTCATAGGTATGTAGTGTCAGGTGTTCTTCAGGAGAGTGCATTTCAGATTAGGAGGATTTGAGGCAAATATGTCTGGAGTTGAATTTATGAACAGCCTTTTCCATAACTGCAAAGACCATAAGTCTACAGCTGAGACCACCTAAGCTCTCCTTGCACTTACCAACCCTTGTGCTGCAGTCTTGTGTCTGTGGAAGTGGTCACTTGAGAACAGTTGTGTATGAGTTGCTTTCTTCTGAGTGTTTACAGAGCCAGTAGGTCAGCATAACTTCAGTGCTTCTGGAGTCAAGCTGGTGAGGATAAATAAAATATTTCTTGGCATTATTCCTCTTAAGGTCTGTAGTCATAAAAAAGTTCACATCTGAGCTTTATTCTGTGCCTCATTTCCCCAGGTGCAGCAGTTGTCATTGTGTCTGAACTTTGTGTTTGAATAGCTTAAAATTATGGTGCCAGTGACTTTTCTAACACTTTTTGTAGCAGGGCAAGCAGGAACATAGTGAAGGAAAACAATGAGAGGATTTAAATTATGTCTGTGTACCCCAGGTGCTCTATCCTACCATACTGAAAATGTAAGCATCTCAGTTTTCTTAGTGAGCTATGTAAAGATCAGCCCTGTTTTGCACCTGGGGAAATGAGGTGCAAGAAGACTGAATGACCTTCTTCACCGGGAGAAAATCAGTGACTGGATCAGGAACTGAGCAGAGGTCTTCAGAGTTCCAGCTCATGATTAGGTCATTCTGCACAAGAACTACATGTACGTGTTGTTGAAAATATTTAGCTAACTTCTAAGTATTTGTCATCTTTAGGAATACCTTTGGGAAAAAGTAGCTTACTTTCTAGGCACTACAGTTTATTTCTTCAGACAATCCTATGTATTATAGTTTGGATAATTATCTGTAAAGGAGATTAGGCCTTTGGAGGATAGGAAACTTATTGTGGCATCAGAGATAGAGAAATTTCAGGGAGTTTCCTTGCACTTGTAATATGAAATACTTACACATTTAGTAACTGCTTTAGATGATCTTTTTAGGTAGACCCAACCCCCACATACTCCCAGGTTCTCAATCTCTCACCAAAGTTTGGTGAGTCAATAAACAGACTTTCTAAAAAGGGAAGATAAAATTTTCAAATGAAGAATGTTTCAAAGTTGTCTTCTAATATATGATAGCCTTATCTAAAAAATGTTAGCTGTATCTTTGTATTCACTAGGAAACGGGGACATGCCATTTATGCTCAGCAAATAGCTCTGGCAATGCAAAATTTCAGCTCCTGTACCTTTATGTTTTTATTCTTTTACTGTTTTCCACAGTGTATCTTCTACTCACTTTCACACACGATTTCATTTGAATGAGCTTCCGTTCCTTTCGCAACCTTCTTTATTCATTTACCACTCTGGTGGTAGCACTGATTACATATCTGCTCTCCTTTCTTGCACAAACCACTTGTAGGAGAATAGAGCTGAGTGACTCAACCTTCCTGCTTCCAGGAGTGCCCTATCCTCCTCTTCCCCTGAGGGGACCAATGAGTACCTATGCCTGATATCGCCTCACCTGAATGTGACCAACTGTAGCAGAGACTGAGTGTTCAGATAAGACACATTTTACACAGCCATGCTCAATCCATGTAGACATAGCTTAACCTAGATAATAAACTCCACTCCCTTTTCCACCCTCACCTTTATTTTTTTTTTCCTGATGCTGCCCTGAGCAAGGCAACTCAATACTTGTTGGTAGCTGCTGTGCCTCACCCATGCTTTTGCCTGGTTTCATTCCATTTCAATTTACTATATCACTTGTACCTCTAGGCTGTTTCCAAGAGTGATTAACGCTTAGATTAGAACACTGGGAAGTGATCAAATGGAAAAAAATTCAGCTTCAAAGATGGGAAGTTCTGCACATTCCAACCTGCAGAAGTTCCTTGCAATCTTGTCACTAGGATGGTGGTGCCATCCCATCCCTGACTGGAGCATGCATGCCTCCTTCCTGTTAGCACCATAAAGAGTACAAGAAATATTAAAGATCTCAAGTCCAGTGTAGGTATTCCTGTGTTCTAATATCTTGAGCTTCTTTCTCCTCTCTCCATTGAAAGAGCAGAGGAACTCTGAACCCTGACTGCAGTCATCAACTTTCTTCAAAGAGCCAGAGAAGAAAAGGTAGAGTGCCAGGATCTTGGCAGGCTTAGAGTTATCAGGCAATGAACTCTTAGAGGTTTCAAGAGGTTATCCTAATGCTTTGCTTACACCTTCTGCTGCCATTACTGCATTGAGGTAACACAGGGTCACACACAAAGGAAGGGGACTGGCTATGTCACAATGCTTTTTACCTCTCTGTAAAGCTACTACTAGCAGAAAAAGGATGTTAGGGCCCTGCTTATCTCTTGAATGAGGATTCATGTGACAGGTTTCTCTGGAAACATGCTCCTATCCATGAACAGCAACTTCCCATGAAGTTGCTGCTACCTGGCTGCCTCAGCTACTGATCATACCAGGCCCTGTGAAGAAATGCTAGACTTAAATTAATCTGAAGCTCCCAGTGGACTGTGGAAGCCTTTCACGGATTTCCAGGCAACAGACACATCAAAAGGACTTTGTTATGTAAGGGGAGTCTGCAACGTGTTGAAAACTGCCTCTGTGTGTGCATGTGTAAGCACTCTGTGGTGCTTTGTGCCTGCCCAAGGCAGGAGGAGTTGTGCTAGTCAGGCAGAATGTTAGATGTTAAGATAAATCTTTAGATTCAGGAATTATCTGTAGCAGGAATGCACTCTATACATCCATAATATGTGCACTAATCATATGTGATGAGTATGCTTAGGTAATAGAGCGTTATTTGTGTAATATGAGTTTACCTTTACATTTTTGGCCTCAAGGTTACACGTTTTCCAGAGTCATTCCAGAGGTGGTGTGATTCCCTAGATAATCTTGGACTGCTGTTGTTGTGGTTTAACCCCTGCTGGCAACTAAACCATACACAGCCTCTTGCTCCCTTCCCTGTGGTGGGATGGGGGAGAAAGTCAGAAGAGTAAAAGTGAGAAAACAATTCTATGTCGTGGGCTGACATAAACACAGTTTATGTAGATTCTCTCATAGATTCCTTCACTGGACACCACAGAATAGCTAGAACAGAAAACTTCCAACAGCTCATGNATTCTAATGCCAATCACTCTGTGAAGAACTTCCTCCTAACATCCAGCCTATACCTCCCCTGGCACAACTTGAGACTGCATCCCCTTATTCTGTTGCTGGTTGCCTGGGAGAAGAGACTGAATCCTAACAGATTCTTTTCACATACAACAGGATCTTTATCACCATCTACTATTTGAACCAAATCTGATTGTGCAGGTCCTGCTCTGCTTACTAAACCCCCTACTCTTTACCAACCAGGTTGCTTGTGCTAAATGTTTGCCACAGTTTTTCAAAGTTCCACCCCCCAAGACCTTTAGGGTGGTTTTCAACAAACCATTGCAGCACTGAAGCAACCTGGTTTAGGGTAGGCTTCAGCTATCTCAGGGTCTCTATATTACACACTTATGTTGCAAGTGATTCAAAAGTGAGAGGAAAAGGTCAGTTTGTGGGAAAAGAAGAGTTGGGGTGTTGTGGATGCTGGTTCCTCTTGGTGGTTGTAAAGAGTTGTTAGACCTCTCAGGTTACTATAATTCTAAGAGTGAAGTTGTTAGCTGAGGGTGTCCTGGCCAATGTCCAGCCAGGTTATTACACTCTGATCTCCAGAGTCTTAGAATTTCAATCAGATGCAGCTTTCTTCACCACTTTAGAGAGCTTTGTACTCTGATCACTGACACTTAAATGTGACTTACTTTCCTTAGGCAGGTGGCTGGGAGGGTATTTACTGAAGTTCTCCCCAGCCTGAAGGAGTTGTTTTGTTAAGGTAATTTCCAAGTGCTGTTTAGAGAGAAAGCAAAAGGAAAACTGAAACTGAGGGTATAAAAATAAAAACAGGAAAGATGTTGTTTTCAGAGGGGCAGTTATTGCTAACAGAATCAAAGTCTTCTTGCCTTAAACATCCTTCTGCTTGATTCTTATTTTGTACCACAACCCACAGAATCCTATGAAAATGTGAATGTCTTAACTTTCATTCAAATAGAGGAATAGTCCAGTCTTCCCACTGTGAGTAAGCTTTTAAAACAAGGATAAAAAACATCAACGGTTCAAAAGGCAAAAGCCTTTTGAGAGCCAAAGACCTCTCATTTATTGCTCTCTTAATAATTGGATTGAGAGAGGACTTCCAGGCAATGGAATGCAGTGTGTGCTGTTGGCTTCCTAATGTTTTCCTGTTAGATACTGTGACAGAGTTGCTCTCAGCTTCAGACAGCTGTGGAACTAGAATTGAGAATAGTACAGTCAGTAGCTTTGTTCTGCTCAGGTGTTGTGGTTTGAGGGGTTCCAGGTTATCTCAGATTTCCTAAAAAACTACAGAGACCAAGATCCATCCCTGGGGATGAATTGGTCACCCCTGGATATCGTAATTTTGTTATTCGATCCTGCAAACACTTTAAAAGTAAGCAGCAAGGTCAGTTCCCTTTTCTCCCTGCCTTTCCAGCTCTCCAGAGGGACCCTTACCTGGGTAAGTAGGTAACTAGGGAGGAGTACCCTGTAGCCTGTGGCCTGCCAGCTGCAGCGGATCTGTTTGGGGTCTCAATGGGAGACAATGGCAGAGGGGAGAAAATGAGCACTGGGGTTTTGGTGGGTTTAGGTTTGGTTGGGGGAAGGCTGGTGAGGAAGCTGGAAGAGCAGCTGAGGGAGCTGAGGTTGTTCAGGCTGGAGAAGAGGAGGCTCAGGGGTGACCTTATTGCTCTCTACAACTACCCAAAAGGAGGTTGTAGCCAGGCAGGGGTTGATCTTTTCTCCCAGGCACCCAGCGACAGCACAAGAGGACACAACCTCAAACTGTGCTCCCTGGAGGTGTTTAAGAGGAGCCTGGATGAGGCACTTAGTGCCATGGTTTAGTTAATTAGAAGGGTAGGTGATAGGTTGGACTCAATGATCCTAGAGGTCTTTTCCAAACTGGTTAATTCTGTGAGTCTGTGAAGGTTTGAGGGGAATTAGGTGTTAAGGATTCATGTATGCCACAGCTGTTCCTGCACATTTTAAAATACAGCCTCTCTGTATTCCTCTCCAATTCAGCAAGAATGATATTATTTTACTGCCCCTTTTCTTTAGAAAGAGTAAAGTAGAATAATCTCAGTCTGTCATGTTCTTACACAGTAAACTATGACATCAGGTAAACAACACACTACTACTTTTCCTGGCAATATCTGTGTCAGCAAACTTTGGAGAAAGGTAGAGGCTTTGTCCTGATGAACTAAAGTGTCAAGGTGAGCACAGAAAGGGCAAAATTGTGTTGCTGCAGCTCTGTTTCTCGAGTTTGGACAATGGGAACTTCTTGGGGGAGTTGTGAAGGGAAAAATTCAGAGTCAGTAGAACTGATCAGTATCTTCCTTTTATAGTCTTCTGGCTATCGAAAGAGCTGCAAGTTCTCCGGAGCAGGAGACAAGCAATGGCTGAGATCAAACCCCTGGAAAGCAGATGAAGCCTTCATGTATCTGTAAGTGTCCTTGACAGTTCTAAAGATAATTGCCTTTCGTGATTCATGTGGAGCCAAAATAGGTTCTGCCACATAGCACAAGAGATTTGTCTCTCTTAGAACACCCCAAACAAAAATCAGCCATGTTTCGTACATCTGCAGAATGCTATCCAAGTGTTGTGATTAAATCTTTTTTCTTCATTACTACCATTACTCAAAGTCAGCAAGAAGCAAAAGATACAAGAAAATAATAAAGGCTTTCATTCATACAGAGAGAAAAGCTCCTCTACATGGAAACAACAAAAGGCCAAGCTCAAGGAATCCATCTTAAGACCTTCAGAATGGTTAGAAGTCCTTTTGCTTCTGCATCCTGCAGCTTTCTGCTCTGCAGGGTGATGAAAGACTGTTCTTGGTAGCTTTCAGTAAGTCTGAAGTGCTGAAAAAGTCACCACTGCTGCCAAAGCAGGTAGAGGAGTGAACATGAAAATTCATGGTTGGCAGCATCCAGTGATCAATCATTGCTGGTCAGGAGCAGCACAACTCATTCAGTAGCTGCTATCATGTCACAAAATCCATCCTAATTTAAGTACAGAAATAAACAGACTTCACTGTTTGTTGTAACACTTGAAATGTTTGTATTCTTTAGGCGTGTTCCCACTAGTTTAGATGTTCTTCTTGTTGCAACTAACTATGATGAGTTACTGCTCATCATAGTCACCTCAGATTTCATCTACCAATAGCAGGCACTCAAGAGACTGCAACATATCTGCTGTTTGCTAGAAACACCTCTGAGGCCAGACAATCATGTGGTCCAGTTTTCTGTCTTGTAGCTGGGGTGATAATATGCCACATGCTTCTTGTCTTCAGAAATCAATCAACAGGGTCTAAAATTTGACCCATGAGCTCTGAATCTTATAAGGAAATATGTTTTCATGGGATCTGGGAGTCTTTGGATTTGATCCATCAGCTGATGAGTTAAAGGCAGCTGAAGTATGCCACTTTCTGCTGCATGCAATTTTATCATAGTGTACAAAATCACCAAACACACACATGGCTGGTGCATAGCAGGCAACAGCAGTGGGCAAAGTCTGAGTGGTGCATTGCAGTGCAGACCGTTTAGGGACTGCAGGGGCTCCAGACTGGAGGTATAAAAGTAATCTCCATTGAAAATTGCTGTAGAAAAACGATTACCAGTATTGCTTTTGTACCAAGATGATTTATTGCATACTGGATATGCATTTGTCTGGAAACAAGCAGGACATTTGAACAATGCTTTCTTTGCTCTTTCCAGAAATCAGCTTGCTTCACTGACACTTGCAGAGACTTGCAGAGTGAAGTCTGCTAGATGAAGGCATTACTACTGGTGAGATGCCAGGGAAGCTCCAAGTGTGAAAAACATCCTTTTTCACCCACAAGGACATTCATGTACCCCTTTTGTGGTCTGCACCCCGAAAGCTATGAGCAACAGACACAGCAAGTGAAGCAGGCTGGGAGCCCTGGCCACCACTGTATGCAGCCTTGAAGTGCACAAGCAGTGACTTAGCTTTCTGCACCACTCAAGAAGTTTTGTGTCTGCTACATCCATGCAAACCTGTATGCTGCACTAAAGAAATACCCCTGCTGGCCTCACTTTTGCTTTAGAATTTCAGACCACACTAACAGCTTAGGAGTTCTCCAGTATCCATCCTGCCTCAGAGACAGAACACCATGGTCCAAGGAAACTTCAAATGACAGAGATGGGTTCCTTTTATATATCTTGTAACTAAGCTTGATTCATGTTTGCCACTGTAAGGAGGGCATGAATTCAGGTTAAATGCTGTCACGAAAGCCTGACATTTGTCACAAAGAAGAACATATAAAAAAATTCAGCCTTTGCCCAAATTTTTTTTGCAAACCCAAAGAGTAGTAATAGTATATTAAGATCAAGTAATGAGTCTTGCTGCTAGACATTTTGTTTAATGGCCATTCATATGAAAAGATGGATAGAATGTGGAATGAAATATTCAAACAGTCATGCCTAAGACTTCAATTTAGTCAAAAGCCTACAATTATTCATTATTCATTCATTATGTATTATCTGCTAATGAAGAAATATTAAGTGCCTCAGGGACTTAGTATGAGGGACGTGTTTGACCGTGTGTAGCATGCTAACCAAGCCTCTGCAGTTCTTGGTTACAAGGAGGAGTAGAGAATACCCTGATGAGGAAAGCTGTTGGCATTTTCCATCAGCAATGGCAAGATGCAAAACAATGAGCAGCAGCCACATTAATGGTCATGCTGAGTGGTGCAGAAGGCTTGAGTTTAACTCACCAGCAACCCTGCACAATTATTCTCAATCACAAGGGTCATATGATGATGGTGAGTACCTTGTTTGCCAGTAACAGCACAGAAACCTGTTAAGATGAACATTGTGGGGGATAGGAGGAGAGGGAGATGTGTTGCAGTCTGATTTTCCTTTGGGAGAAAAAAAAATAGAAAAGTGTGTGGGTTTATCTGACCTCCATTTCCTTTTTCAGCAAGAGGTGTTGTCCTAGATTTCTGAGGACTTCAGGCCTTTACCAAGGATTCTGGACATCTAGTAGTTTAAACTGAGCCAGAGGAAAAGAGCACTTGCAGGATGTTGGTAAATTCTGGATGTACTGGTGTTATTTCATGTGCTGTCTGCAGAGTCAAGTACCGTAGTTTTATTAGAGGAGACACAGAGAGCAGTGGCAAGCCTGCAGCAGCCTCAAGAATCTGACACCAATGCTAATCTTATCAGTGCTACCTGTAACTTTAGACACCTGTTTTTTATGTGTGCTATTGTCCAAGGTCCTACACAGGTCACAGATTGAGTTTCTGTTGGCCCTGTGCCATTTCCATTAAAGACTTACCCAAAATGCATACAATAACCCCCATGGCTCACAAGCAGTGCGTTGTTCACAGAAGCTGCTGATGTTGATCTTGTCTGCAGAAAATTAAAATGTTGAAGCTGACAGGTCAAACCCCAGATTACTCACCCTTTACCTGCTTAGTACTATTGCCAGGGAATTGATGGTAGTAACTGCTGGAAAAGAGCCTTTACCTGAGGCTATCTTGTGAGGTTTACAGGCAGGAACATCCCAAGAAACAACGTTTTCCATAGGGAACAGTTTGTTCTATTTCAGCTGGTAACAAGAGCTGTGGTTTTGTTGAGACCTGTGTTGAAACCATGGCAGGGAAGACTCCAATTACAACGGTACAGGTTCTGTAAGTGCTTGTCACTAGTAAATCATTTCATTCAGCACCGGGTTTGGATTTAAAATCCTGGCATCTGCCAGTATGCTGAGCATCACAGAAATGGGGGTGTTTGGAGGCTGTGGGAAAATGGGTCAGATAATCTGGCTAACCCCACTCTCTCTTGACTGCAGGTAAGGCTACAGCATGCTGACTGAAACCTTTCAGAGATTCCATGGGTTTTTTTGTTTGTTTTTTTTCCTCAAGCATTAGCCTTTTCTAAAGCTTATCTATTCTTAGTGGCAACCAGAAACTCTGAGAATCACACCAGGAAGAAAACTTCGGCACTACCAATGATACATCCTGTTTCTTCATTCCTCCCCCAGTGTTTTTGTTCTGGGAAATGTTGAGTCTCTGGAGACAGAGCTGCTACCAAGCCCCTGGGGGAATTTTTCCTGCTGCAGTTCCTGGTTTCCTTTCCTCATGTTTAAGATGCTCAAGCAGGCACAGGCATGGCTGATGCTCTCCTTCTCTGGGGAGTGGTAGTCTTCCACTGCTGGCAGTGCTCTTTGTTGTCCATCACAAATTGTAGGCTGCTGAGGCACAGTCACTATATTAAGGGTGCTGCTCTATACAACTACCTGAAGGGAGGTTGTCATTAGGTGGGTGTTGGTCTCTTCTCCCAGTTAACTACTGATGGAACAAGAGGGAATGACCTCAAGCTGCACCACAAGGTTTAGGATGGACATTAGGCTTTTGGGTTTTTTTTTCATTGTAAGAGCTGTCTGGCCTTGGAACAGGCTGTCCAGTGAGGTGGATGTGTTACTATTCTTGGATGTATTTAAAAACCATGTAGGTGTTTTGCTTGGGAATATGGCTTAGTAGTGGACTTAGCAGAGTCGAGTTGATGGTTTGACTTGGTGGTCTCAAAGGTCCACCTGAATGATTCTATGATTCCATATGTGGGAGCTGCACTGTGTCCTGGTTGGACTCAGAACTGGGACAAAGCAGCATAAACATCTGGGTTCTGTCTCAGTAATGATTAACTGGAATATCCCTGCCAATGCTGAGCAGACTTTTTAACTGATTTCAGTTAATAACAGCAGCAGCATTCTTATCTCCGACCAGGGACAGAATTAAGTCATGACAGGTTCCAGTGAGGGTTATGGACCAGGAGGAGGATAGCCCAGGTGTTTTCTGCTTTTGCTGCCATTAATCTGTAATACTCATCAGCTGCTGAAAAACAGTACTGGATGAGATACATAAATAAATTCCATTTTTAATTTACTGTGTCAAGTTTTATCATGCCAAGACATCAAAATAACCTTTCCTGAGCTAATTGGACACAATGTCAATGAGAAGAGTGGAGATTTTAGACATGCAGAATGGTAAACTTCTGCTGTAGGGCTCCACAAGTTTCAACATTGTAATTAAAAAGCAATTTCTTTTGCACTGACACAATTTGTCATGCTGCACCTCCCCAGATCAAAATCAGTCTTCTCCCAATACATCATCTCTGTGCCACTTAGTCTGAGGTAATATTGTGAGACTGTGAACACAAACAACCAAAGCCAAGAGCATGTGGAATATTTTACTCCTTGCATTTGAAATGTCAATCATCTTATTTTGGCTTCAGTGTTCAGCCATATCCCATAGCCCATGTGCTTATACCTTCCATCTGGTTTAGTTATGAGTGTCTGCATTTTCTTAGAGGATTGAGTAGAAATTAGACATAAACAGGAAAAAAATGAGTAGAATTATAGTCAGGTGGAACATGTGCGGCAGTTGAGCAGAGCTGAGGTGTTAGAGGACTGTAGAGGACCTATGAGTGTCTCCATTTTCCTGGTGGATTGAGTAGAAATTAGACATAAACAGGAAAAAATGAGTAGAATTATAGTCAGGTGGAACATGTGCGGCAGTTGAGCAGAGCTGAGGTGTTAAAAGGACTGTAGAGGACCAGCAGGTCTATAGCTATGTTTCTTGACATTCTGTGCTGTCAATTTAGTATTTAGATCAGGAAGGACCTCAGAGGTTGGTAAAGAGCTTGACAGGATTGTTGTTTTTCTCTTAGTAAACTGAGATAGTGATATGTTGATGCTGATGAGGGCTTGCAGGTTTCCAGGAATGCTACAAATTAAAGCTTGCTACGCATAGCTTGCAGATATGTTGCTATGTAGAGATTATTTTCTCTTGAGAAGGTAGGAGTGACAAAATGTCTGGATTAGAAATGAAAACTGAACTCGTTATACTTCTATTATGACAGAACATTTGGGCTAATAATTAAAGCGAAAAGTTATTTTCTAGTCAATTAACAATGGCAGAATGATTAAAAAAATATTATGGTGTCAGTTTGAGGCAAAAATCTTGCCTACCATCATGTGTTAATTGATGGCACCATGTTGTGTTGTGAAAAAGCAATGTGTGAAGTAGATTAAATGAAAGACATACTTGAAAGAGAGGTTCCCTGAAACTTTCCTGCTGATGAATGTTTTGATCACAATGTCCACCCACTTCTGCCTGTTATAGTAACAACAGAGCTTGTTTTCAGTAGTAGAGAATCTGCCTCTTGACTTTGCTCCAACAAGCCTGTGAGTGCTTTCTGTAATCATTTTACTATGACTCAGCAACCAGCAGCAAAATAAAAGCAGAGAATGAATTTCAGCCTCGATTTACCAATCTAATCCAACTGGCATCATGCTGCAGGGGGTATAAGATGTTTCTTTGCAATGCAACAATAATAAAAAAAAAAAAAAAAAAGAGAGGACAG
>VWYK01022489.1:9747-23891 GCA_013399775.1 Semnornis frantzii | reverse complement strand
ACAATAATTTTATTGTTACAATAATTTTATTGTTATTGTTGTTATTATTATTAAACTCTCTGCCAAATTTTGCTTGAGATGTTGGCTCACAGTCTAGGTCCACAAAAAAGAATGCCCCAACTACAGTGACATTATATATTGTACATAAAATATGAGGCCTTGAAAATATGAATTTCCAATGCCAAGATTTTTAGCACTTAAAGCTAAAACTCATGTGAAGTTTTCCTATTCCATATTTTATGTCCAGGTTGCAAGCTCACATTTTTTTGTTGTCAGTGTCTTTCAGCAGCCATGGATTTGAGGAGATTTATCCTAGATCTTACCATCTTGGATGCCATTTTCCAGAATACAGATCCAGGGTTGCTTTCACATTCACTTCGTTTTGGACAAGACTCATAGTTGATTCCTGAGAAGAAATACATTTATAGAGGAGCTAAGGTTGGAATGAATATTGTTGCAATATTTATATGGGCTTTGGGAGCAGATTAATGATGGTATAAAGACTTGTCCCCTACTGAAGCAAGAAGGCTTCATGAGGAAAGAGCTCAAAGAGGAAAAGGAATTTGCACATATTTGAAAATCTTCCTGTTTGCTCCCATGCAGCTACAGGGAGGAGGTGGCAAGCCCTGAAGGCAAATAATTCTCAGAAAACTGAAAAGGGAAACCATGAAATCCTCAATGTGAGAAACAAGTTGGCCCTTCATAAATATTGTCATAAAAATTGCAGTTAAAAATTAAAAAACAAAACCCAAAAAATGTCAAATGTTTTCAGTAATTCCAGCCCAGTTTAGAGATTGTTAGCCTTAAGCACCAACCCAGGAGGAATGGAGAGCAATAACCCCCAAGCCACCCTGCATGCTTCTCCCACCACTTTGACTGGCCTATGGCCAGGATCTTTCTGAATGGCACTTTTGTTTTGCAATTTCTCTCACAGAAGTCACGGGAAGGAAGGAAGTAGTCTAGACAAAGAGGGTTAGATATGACCACTAGTCCAAGCAGAAACTCCATGTTTTAATAACAGCCAAAGCTGTGTTTTTTAAATTAACCTGAGAACTAAGTATTATTTTCAGTCTACCATAACATGAGACAGAAATACAGATGAGGTTTTAAACTACATTACCAGAAAAGAGTATGTGGGCAGGATTTTGTTTGGATCTAGATAGACAAGAGGAAAGGATAATCTGAAATTCTTGAGGTTCATATTCGTTTTGCAAAAAATTAGGACATATTACCTGGGGCAGAGGGATCTCCACACCAGGCAACCCTGTCAGCCATATAACCCAGCAAGGTGTCCTCCAAGGTAAGGAAATTTTGATTGGATTTTGTGTAACGATGAACGAGGTCATTCGTCTTGCTCCAAAAGAGTGACTGTGAAATAAGGTAAAATATCTAGTCAGTGATACTTATGCTAGAGTATAGGTCAGGAAATATGGACAGGAAACTTTCCTGGAGAAAACCAAAACATTTTCATGCTAAAATGAAAGAGGTTTAGATTTTTTTTTTTTTCTGAAATGCTGCAACTTCACCTTAGGGTGCTGCTTCTTATTTCTGCAGCCCATGTTCCCATTTCCCAAAGCTTTTGGGGAAGGTTTTGTTTGTTTGTTTGGATTTGAGGTTTTTCTGTTTGTTTTTTAGTTTTGGGGGGGTTTGTTTGTTTGTTTTGTGGATGTTTGGTTTGTTTGGTTTTTTTTTGTTTTGGGTTGTGGGTTTGGGGGTTGTTTTGTTGGGGTTTTTTAGTTGTTTTTTTTTTTTTTTTCGTGTGGGGTTTTTTTGTTTTGTTTTGGGGTTTGTTTTTTTTTGTGGGAATGGACATGTTGAACCCATAAAGCATTTTGAAAGGGAAGGTTTGACTAGTTCTCACAGGACATATGATTAATTCATTGTGTGCTTTTGAGCTGCTCATGGCAGAACAGCTTTTTGGGAGCGGTGTCCCTCCAACAGCATGACAGTATGTGCTTTATAGAGAGTCAGATGCCCAGGACACAGGGACATCCTTGTCACTTCACCAGGGTGACACCTGAGGCAAGTCTTACAGAGGGATGATTTCTAATGATAGTGTGAACAGGGTTAATGAGGCCAAAGGTGATAACTGCAGAACTATTGAAAGAAGTGCAAGCACAAGATACCATGTTGCAGATCTTTAGTTGCAGATGGCCCTGCTGGCTGCAGGGAGGTTGGACGAGATGATCTTTAAGGTCCCTTCCAACCCAAACCATCCTCTGATTCTGTGGTTCCTGTGACCCTTCACAATCATGCCAGACAAGATCCCCTCACTCAGAGCACTGCACAGACGAGCCATCCCACAGCAATCCTGCTTCTGCAGCCCACCATGCATTGTGCTGTTACCTTGTTGCAGGGTATAGGATGACTTGCTAGCTCCATTAAAGGCTGATAATCTTCTGGTGTAATATTACAGGGATTCTTGTAAATGAATGCATGTTTTAAGGAGTCCCATATTTTTAGGCAATCCTTGTCTCTGATAAAAGATTAAAACATAGTTATTTATCATTTATGAGTGTTTATGGCTGTGGAAGGATCTCCTGGTGAGACCCCATCTTGAGTACTCTATTCAGTTTCGAGCTCCCCTGTTTAAGAGGGATAGGGATCTGATGGACAAAGTCTAGTGGAGCGCTATGAGGATAATTAGGGGACTGGAATACTGCCTGATGAGGAGAGGCTGAGGGACCTGGGGCTTTTAGTCTGGAGAAGAGAAGACTGAGAGGGGATTTAATAAATCTTTATAAATATTTGAGGGTCAGGACGAGGGGGACAGGCTCTGCTCACTTGCTCTCTGGGATAGGACAAGGAGCAATGGATGTAAGCTGCAGCACAGGAGGTTCCAGCTCAACCCTAGGGGGAACTTCTTGACTGGAAGGGTCACAGAGCACTGGAACAGGCTGTCCAGAGAGGCTGTGGAGTCTCCTTCTCTGGAGACTTTCAAGGCCTGTCTGGATGTGTTCTGTGTGACTTGAGCTAGATGGTCTGGCCCTGCTCTGGCAGGGGGGTTGGACTGGATGATCTCTTTGGGTCCCTTCCAGCCCCTGACATCCTGTGATCCTTCTCTGGTCAAATGCTACAGATTAGAATTTAAAAGAGTTCTGACTATGCTCAGGCATCAAAATGCATTATCCATTACAAAAGCAGAGTATCTTCAGCACATTAAGTATAAACTGAGGAATAAGCAGTTCTAAAACATCTTTCTTTCTCCTTTGCATTTTAAATTGCTGTTATTACAACATCTGAACGCCTTGTTTTTGTTCCATAGAAAGAGCAATGCTGATATCACACAATCAGATGATCAACTGTTGTGATTATTCATCCTACATCAGGAGAAGCAAACATAGCAGCCTGCAGCTTGGACATTTCAAAAGTATGGCTGAAGAATACTGCCTCCAGGTACAGTGAGACAAAAACATGTCCATGTGTTTCCTTGCAGAGTGTTTGACTCTACAGAAATAGCATCTATAATTTTATCTAAACTAAAAGCAGGGGCCTGACTGGTTTGGACTTGGTATTATTTTAATTTATGCACTCATTTGCAGCTACTGACTTGGGAGCCACAGCTGATTTGCACATGTATAATCAAGATCCAGATCAGCTGCTTGGTCTCCAGTGGTCTTTTTCCATTTCCTGATTCTCCACTGCATTACAGGTTCTGACCCTTTTGCTCCCACTGGCATGAGTCAGAGGAATTCCACTAAATTTCCATGGGGAAACTGCTTTGTGCCAGTACACAACCTTATCACCTCAGCCCACACTTGTTTCTTAAGGTGCTGCTTCATCAGCCTAAGAAATAATCAGCATTCTGCTGACAGAAGCAGGGCTCCTTTCCTGCCATCGTGAGGAAATCTGTTCCCCAGTGCAGATGAGCAGTCCTGCCTCTGTGCTGAAGCACTGCCATGCTCCCTTCCTGAGCCCTCAGAATACAACCTCCAGGATGGCTCAGGGCATTTGCTTTCTTGTGCTGGAAGTAGAGTGAAAACATTAACTTAAGGCAATTGATAATTGTGGTATGGATTCTCAAGTCTGTCCCACATGGGTGCATGGTGCTTCTTCTTCATGCTCCCAGGGTTCCAGACCCCCTCATTACCGAAGTGAGACTGATTCCCTATCCTATTTGTATGCAAATCTAATGCTGACCACATTATCCTGCTGTCTGCATATCTGAATGGACCTGTTCTGTCTTTAACTTGTCCACTCTTTCTTCACTGTTTGCAATCAGCTCCCAGTGTGTTTCCATTGAAAGCTGTTTGAATGGACTTTGCCTTGCTTGAAGAAACCAATGCCTTCAGAGCACTATGAAAATCGCACTGATCAATTAGTAGACACAGCTGAAGATTTTGGTACCAGTTGGCAGTCTGTAAAACAAAGCATGTGTAATTTGATTAAAAAGCTCTGAAGACATTAAGAGATTAAGTAATTAACTGAAGATTTCCAAACATTTTTTGAGTTAATCTTCCCTACAGTTGTTGTGACCTCATTCCTACTACTAGACTTGATCACATTTTGAGCATCAGAGAGGCAAACTGGAATGTGTTATGTGGCAGTGCTAACAGCCACAGGTTATCTGGTCATTTATACTTTCACATTGCTACATTTTCAAGACTGCTCTCAGAAGACAAAATATTTTTCACTGAATCACAATAAAAACCTAGGGGTTTATTTCCAAAGCAGAAAGTTAAGTGCTAGACACAGTACAGACTAGGCTCAAGTCATGGCCATGAAAAGCACAAAGCATCAACCATCCAGGTGGTTCACTACTCTGCTGAGACAGCTCACTCAGCTTAACAAAGTTAAAGCACCAGTTTTCCAGTATTTGAAGACACCAAGCTCTGCATGGATGCCATTTATCTAAGAGGAGAGTCTTTCTACAGTCTTGGCACAGCTGAGCAAAACTCTGTTTAATGTCACAGGTGAAGTAGGTCTTAGCCTTCCAATAGGGGAAGCTCTTCTACAGCTGGTAATCAGTGTGGTACCACGCAGAAGAATGGTAAGGCACAAAGATGGTCTGTGGTAGAAACTAGGCAATTTCAGCACTGCTTCAGTAAATCAAAACACAGATCTTCAGTGTAAAAACCAAACACACAAACACTAAACAATATTTCGTTTTTGCTGCCCTCACCTATCAGTGTGCATATTTTTACAGCTGAATAATTCACTGACTTGCCACTGGCAAGCTATTTCTCTTGTGTGATATACAGGTTTTGCCTCACATCTCCAAGAGATTACCAGCCTTGCAGAACTGTGATTTTGATTGATATGCGAAAAAATAAGCAGTGAGAAGACTTCAGGACCTGTAAATCCCAGCTCCAGGAAGATATGCCAATCTTTCCAGCCTCGCTGTTGAGGTAGGCACTATTAATAAAGTTTCCTGTCTCTTTTTACAGCAAATGTTTGTCTGATGTACAGGCTTTAAGTAACACTGAGCAGAGGTGAAGCAGAGACCTGATATAGTTCTGAGCCTTGAGAAGTTTGCCAGTGCTTGGTATGCTGAAAATTCCATCAAGAAGGGTTTCATGTTGAAACAAGCACATCTGCCTAGCCAAAAAATGCTTGAGAAACAAGCTCTCCTCTCAAGGCTGCTCCCAACTTCTCTCTGGGACATTCTCAGTTATGGAATGGGCTCGTTTTGTTTTCTTTCCTGAAAGGAAAAATATGAAAGAGATCACTAGTTTACTGATTAATTAAACTTATCTAATTAAGACACAGGAGTCTGCAGTGAATATGCTTTTATATCACACTGCTACAAGGCTTGTGTGCTCTCCTCTAATTTTCATTTGTGTGTTAGGGGTTGCACACTAATTCTGCATCATATCTGCAGATACCCTGCACAGTGGACTTCTTCCTTTGAGGCTAACTTCATTTATGCTGAAATATTTAAGCCCTTTTACCCTGCTACAGAATCTGAAATATGTAATCCAAATTTAGTGACACATAAACCAACTATACTCTAATTTTATGTTTAGTTTTTAAACATTTTTAACATGTGGCTTTTTAAAAAATGACTATAGTTTGGGAAATGCTGTCAAAATAATGACTAGCAGACTGAGAAGGAACACTACAAAATCTGCTGTAAACTCAACAATTGAACCTGCAACACTGTCTCTGGAAAACAAATTTTGCAGAACTTGCCTTATCACCTCTTAGAGGCAGAAACTACATCCAGCACTCAGTGAGTACTGGCTGGGAAACAAATGACCATTAAACTACATTTCCTTATTAAATCTGAACGTTAAGTACACTGCAAAGCACATCCTGCATTTGTCCCCACATTTGGGTAGAAGTTTTATTTTGCAATGAATGTATTTCTGTCTGTGTACTTTTTATACAACTATCACATTTATCTATCAAACAGGTGCTGGGGCCAAGAATATTTCCATTAGCAGCTTTCCCAGCAGCCAAACTTCAATGTGCATATTAGAAAAATGGACAGCTTCAGCAGCATCATCTGTTGCACATCAGTACACTGGTCTGGCTAACCTTGGAAGAGTATCCTTTCACTTAAAGGAATGGGATGGCATTCAGCTACCTGGGAAATTACTATTAATAGAGATAGGTTTGGTTTGGTTTGGTTGGGGGTTTTGTGTTTTGTTTTGTTGCTTGGTTTTGTTTGTTTGTTTTATCTGAGCATGATGAAGCAAATTCATCCTTAATTGAAATTGATTGAACTGGTGTAATATCAAAGATAAGCTTAATCACTGCTGATTTCAGTGGCACTATGAACAGATGTCTTGCTTTCAGTTCAGCACTGGGCTGACATTGGATGCTCACCACCTCAAGAAGGACAGTGTTTCCTTGGGATGTGTTGCCTCTAGTTTTTCAAGCAAAAATTTGAGAGAGGTGCTTTAGGTATGGGATTCATTTTAAATTTACAAGTGATAAATTGCTTCCAGACTTTGTTGTGGAAAGAATTCCATCAGCTCTGGCCAATGTTGCTCAAATCACTTTACTACTCAGAGATTCTTCCCTAGTCATACGTGGTCTCCCCTGCAATCAATAGCAGCTTTTCAAAGTCTGGAGTTTTCCTTCTAAGAGATGAAAGTGTCTTCAAGAGATTTTAATTGTGGCTGTGTGGTGAGGTTATGAAGTTAGAGCTGAAAACCATCTCTTGAGCCCTCTGTTTAATTGTCTGTTTCAGGGATCGAACCTCACCAGCAGCTGCAATTTATATAATAAAATCCAAGATGGGAATGCAGCTATGCACCTAAGCACTCAGAACTCTGGCTCATTGAAATGTCAGTGAGGAGTCTGTGGTTCTAACAAAGCTCCTTAATGGCATAAGACCAACTCTCACTCTGCTAGGTGTCTAAGGCATCACTTTCACCTGCAAAAGCCCAGGCGTTTCAGAAGGAGAATGCATATCAAAGGGACTAACTAGTGTAGCAATATTTCTGCATATAACAGACATATCTCTGCCCATAAGTCAGCGTAATCTGCCTCTTAGATAAAGCATGATGGCTGCAGACAGCAGCACAATCTATATATCTATATTCAATTTGGGTTATTTATGTGAGCAATAGTCCTGTCTTTTTGCTGTCAGAAACCGTGCAATACAAAACAATCCTTATGCTTGTGTCAACAAGAAGCCCTCTATAACCCAAAATCCTTTTACTTTTTTCCCCTAAATGTTTCAATTCTTTTTTTTTTTCTTTTGCTGTCCCTTCTTCCAGCCTCGCCATGTCTCACTGCTTCTTTGAAGCAGCATTTTTGGAGCCGCTACCAAGCCCAGCCCAGGCAGCTGTGGTTGGACTTCTCTGCAGTCAACTTGAACAGCGGGTGCCAGGAGCAAAATGCAAGGAGCACACTGCCATCGTGTGGGGCCGGGACTGATCAGGAGCAGCAGCTGAGGTCAACCCCAAAGGTACGCGGTGCTTCATGCCAGGGGATGGCCTGACCCATCTCCAGACCACTGAGGCAGAAAATGGGCATGTGAGTACAACAGATCGGCTTTATTCCTGTTATTCTAGCACTTCAAATCTCCCATCAGGTGTCTTTGTGCTAAAAGAATCAGGCAAATGGGAATTCAGAGAGATCAGCCAATATGCTGTCATTGCTGAGGATTTGAGGAGGCTGCTGTCTGCTGCTGGTTGCATTAGGACAATAAATAGAGGGAAAATTGTCAAGGGAGATGATGAAGAAAAAAGAATTATGGCAGAGTCATCGATCCTAATGTCTCCAATGAGCACTAGCCTCTCGCTGCCCACTTAGTTTAATTATTGCAAAGTGTCTGCCATTGTAAATTTTGTTTTTCAATATGAGAATGACATATTTGATTTTATTCTGCCAGCGTGATTTTGTAAGTATTGCTCTTTCTGTTAATTAAATAGTTCCAAACCAAATAAAGAAAATATCCAAGGGAATTACATGGGGAAGAGATAGAGATCCAAAATTCTGCCTCAGAGAAATGACTTCTGGAAAGGTTGCCTGTGGGCAAAGCAATTAAACTCCCCATGGCAGAGGTAGAGAGTCTGGAGGTTTCTAAAAAGATATGAGATGAGATTTCCACAGTGTGCACCTCAGAGCTGTGTATGTTTGTGTAAGAGGAATGACCTGGAACAAATAGTAAATCCTTGTCACATCGGCCCTTCGCCCCCGGCAGGAATGAGAAGGCTTTGAGGGCTGGTGTACTCATGTCTTTGGTTTATAACTCCTGAAGTCTTTTATGTGAGCTGGGAATTGGTAGTCCAGAACAACACTAAGGCTTATCACCCTTCCAGGAAGGGGTGGACCAAGAGGTGGCAGCTATAAACCAGTGAAGAGTTCATCTACCATAAGCAGATCTTTATTTTTTTATTCCCCTGGTTGATTTTCAGCTTTCCTAGGTGAAAAACCAAGCTCCTTAAGCAGATGTTGTTTTCAGTGATGCTCTGTAAGTAGGACACAGACTCTAGAAACATAAAATTCTCACCTGGACTATATTTTGACTGAGAGTATTAGTTGCTCTACAGTGTAAGCTTCCAAGTGAGTTCCATTGTTATCAACAGAGATAGAGAGAACAAACTGAAGTTACCATCTTAACCCTTGATTAGAAAAGTTTATTTTTAGCCTTAAACTTGGAAAAATGCTTCCATGACAATGATCTAAATAAGATTGTATTTTATAGCAGAGAAACACTCAATGACTTAATGCAGCTGTAGGGCTGGTTGTTGTTTGGTTGGTTGTTCCCCCCCCCCCATAACATGGATCCACAGTACATCCAGGTTCTTTTGTAGAACCGAAACTGCTGGGATGTGGCATAAATGCAATAAGTCAGGAGAAGGCTCTGCTTCAAGGGTGCAGGTGTCAGCAGGATGAGGACAAGGGAACAGGCAGAGATTTAGTGTGACTGTGAGTGAGCTTCTTTATAATACCTCTTTTTGGTGTCATCTCCTGGGAAGACAGACTGCATCTTTAGCAACTGGTGTTACCCTTGGATACTCGAGAGGAGGTTTTCATTTGATCATAGGAGGAAAAAGGATCTATTTCTCCATCCCTATGGATAAGCAAAGTGACATTTCCCCATAGTACTCTGAGGTGTTAAACAGTTCTTGAGTTTTAACCATACAATGACAACTAAACGATCTCACCTCTGAGCACAGATGTTCTCTCTAACATCTTCACAGCTGTTACAGGAGAACTAAAGCAGGGAGAGGTGGGAGGGAAGAGGATTCCTCTTTAAGCAGCCACAAGCTCTTAGACTGGCTCACCCAAATATTTCAGTCCTAGGGTAGTGCTGTGATTTAGACAGGCATCAGCCATTGCTCTGTGTAGTAAATCTATAGAGATCAATAAACAGATGGCTGTTCTCTGCCTTCTCTCTAACTGACTGCACATGACTACATATCTGCATAAAGTTGCAATAGAAAATGAAGTTGAACAACATTTCATTAACAAATACTTGTTATTAATGTGTAGAAGGCTGGTGTGGAATTAACATTCTCTCTGGTTTCTGGGTTTAAAATCAAAGGAGACTTCCCAGCAAGGAGAATAAATGTGTTGGCAATTAATTGTCTCAAGCACAAATCATAGCTACCCCACTGCCATATGAACGTGTGCACTAAAGAGAAAATTAATTCTTTCTAAAAAAACTTCCTCTAGAAAGAGATGACCATAAACCCCAAATGCAGCCCTATCTTACTGAATAGTTATGAAAAGCAGCTTCAAACAGCATAAAGGCTCATCTGAAGGGCCAACTATAGAATCAATAGCCCTGCCTCTAAATCCTAAAGTCCTAACTGCCCATTTGTGCCTAATTGTTATATTCTCGTTCCAGTTAAATCTCACTTCAGGCTATTTCAATTATATGTCTGTTACTACCTGATCTCTCCCAGGAGTCATCAAGGTCCAAAATCATCAAGAGGGATGGGTAAGTTATTGTGCCACTACGACTGGTCTTGACCAGCACTGCTCTTCTTAACGACCAGACACTGGCCTGGTCCTGCAGAAGGCTGGAGCTGGTGAGCAGACAGCTCTGCGCACCCCACCGCGCGTCCCTCCTCTGAGCGTACCGGGGACGCGGCCGTGGGAACGGGAATTTGCGGGAGTACGAAGGTGTTGCGTGTCCTGTTAGCCACAAGAGGGAGTCCGAACTGTGGGAAAGAGGCAACCAAGTGATTGCAGGTCAAAGCCTTCAGGCCAAGCCGCCCTTGGCTTTTATTCAGGCAGAGCCACAACACACACCAGTGGCTACGGTCGACATACGGGATTTTGGCAAGACTGGTGAAAGCAGCTCTTTTTTTTTTTTTTTTTGCAAGACTGCAAAAAGATTCCATTTGGCAATGTTGAAAAAAATATAAAAAACATAAAAAAATAGAGAAAATATAAAAATAAAAATAATTTAAAATATAAAAATATAAAAAATATTAAAAAACATTGCTGAGCTGTGGCAAAGTTGCTCTAGCTCTGTAGTCTGGCAGCAAAGAGTATGTCCAGGGAAGCCAAACAGAAATACTGCTCTTTAATGCCAGCATTTAGGTATGCAATTCTGTGTGCAAGGAATCTAACCCCTAAAGCCTGCTGCTATACCATTCACATTTTTAACTCAAAAAATGAGCTAATATTGAAAACTCCCTGCCTTTTCCCTGAGCTTTGGCATGAAAACAGTTCTGCACAAGAGGACTGAGGAAACTGTAGGGGTACAAATGGTAAGAGACAGCCAGCAGCAGAAATAAAACCAAGGATTCTATCACACTCAGGTAACTGAATAAAATGACCACCAGCAGGTGCTGCATGCATTGCCTGAGAATTTTTCTTCAGTGAGTAAGTTCAATAAGCTGTTTGAATGGTTTTGGGAAGTGAATCAACAGGATAAAAACTGATTCCATGAGGTGCTTACAAAACTCAACTGCAGACAGCAGTTTCTTCTGCAGCCTCACTGAGCTCAGGTTCAGCTCACAGATTGTACCAAAAATCAGAAGCCTGACCAGAGCATGCTGCCTGTGTATGGTGCCCTGGCCAGAAAGATAAGAGAGATTCCAAGGAGTTACCCTCGAATATTAAAGCAGCCACGATGGGGAAGCATGTCCATGGGCTTCTCACACAATTCATAGCATGAAGTTGTATAAGCAGAGCTAACTGTAGACTTCTGGCCTCTCTTAAATCTAATTGCAATATATAGAAACAAAGTCCATATCCCTACATCAATGACTCCCTTTTCTTCCAGAACAAGCCAGCTATTCCAATTTGAAATATGGCATTCCTGAATGTAGTCAATAGTCACAGTCCCTAACTCCTGCAATAAATAGACTGCTATAAAAAACAAACAAACATCCCCCCCCAAAAAAAACCCCAAAACTAAAAAACCCAGAACAATTAAAAAAAATTGAAGAGGGAACTTAGTGTCTCTGAAAAAAATAAGAAACACCCATGAGTTTACTACAAGCAGAGCTTTTTAAAGAAATGCACACGTTGGTATAAGATTAAAGGGGCGTGAACAGACAATGTACAAACTTCTGAGGAAATCAGAACATTTCTAAACAAGGCAGTGAGGTTCCCATGGTGGGAGTAGTAGTAACAAAAGGCCTGAGTGTAGGACACAGCTTGCTCAGCTCATAAGCCTGCCTGAGTTTCTACACTTCACTGTTCCTACTTCTTCTCTTTGATTAGGTGCACCAAAGATCTCATGCAAGGCAAGATCCAAGGCCTACATTAATGATGAAAGAGTATGGGATGAAAGACCCAGAGCTCTCTGATGTGTCCTAAGGATACCTGTTTCATTATTAGAAAGTGCCAGCATCAGGAGCGGTGGCACGACAAACTGCACCAAGCTCCACAGGGTCAGAAACAAGGAATCTCAGGTTGGTTTCCTAAAAAAGCATCTGTTTAATTCTTTGTTCAGGAATCTCAGGTGGACATAAACATATTTTAAACTGTTTTCAGTGTTCTCTGTCTTGGATAAATTCATCTCTAAAATTAAATAAAAGGAAAAAGTCCTGCTATACATAAGTCATTTCATCTGAAAGAACCTAAATGATTCTGTTCTTGGAAATTAAAGTGAGTTCACAGCCAACAAGCTATTGAATACTGTTGGGTTAATAAAATGCTGCTTTGTGAAAAAAAAGAATCCCTCTCCCTTTCACTAAACTCACTCAAGTGTTAATGTGAGGCGTCAACCTCAGTCTCCTCGTGCTCAGGCCAGGATGTTTCCCTTTAAATGCTGCAAATCAGCCTTTTCATATAGCACCAGACACCCAAGGGCCAAGGGAAGTCAAAATGCAAGCAAACTACAGCTTTGTTCTCTTTAACACAGCGTTGTGAACATGAGAGATGCCACTTGCCTCTTTCAATATGTCACCCAGCCAAGCTGTGGGGTAGCTCCATGGCATTCAACCTTGAGTGGTGGAAATGTCTCCCAGAGGCTTACTGAGGCAAAAAATAAGGTGGCTGGTACCATGGCAGTGATGACTGGGTCCCTGCTGAGAGACCCTGGTTGTCCTGGGTGCCCCCAGTACCTACAAGGCTACCCTATGGCAAAGGCTGTAAGAAAATCGGTTCTCAGCCCTAATGTGTTATTGCAGAACTGGGCCCAGGGAGTCTTGAGCAGCAGGGGTGGGGTGGGGTGCTGGGAGTGCCACACTGTCTGCTGCCATGGGCTGAGCAAGGACCACCACTGGGTGAAGGTTCTGCCTGGGGCTGCCATGCTGGCAATGTGAGTTCTCTGTACCCCCTTCTGCAAACTGTTTGTGGGCACTCCAAAGTCTTACCCGGATGCTAAACACATCTGTTTTGGATAAGCCAAAGACATTTCTCAACACTTTTATAATGTCTTTGTCTGTCCTATAAATCTGTGCTTAACCTTCTCCTTTTCCTTCCTCTTCTGTAGTTTTGATTGCATGAAGGAGGTGGTCCCATGCTACAGGAGTTTTGGCAGATCAGCTTTACAGCAAAAAGCTTCACATCCACGCCTCAAACCTGTCAGAATCCAGCTTTTATTTTAACTGGCTTACAGGATGGTACAAAATCTATTTATGATTAGGTTTTGACCTAGGTTTAGGGTTACTTCTATTGGCTCTGCAGGTAGTTTCCTTAAAAAGCCACCACTCGGGCACGGGCAGCTGCTGAGTTTGTGCATTTCGCTAGAGAGCTGGGTCTTACTGCCCCGGTTTCTCTGCCACCACAAATCCAGTGGCCATAGCCGGGCGGAGGTGGCTGGCAGCAGCTCTCTTCTGGAAAATCCTCCACACACCTGATGCCCAACCGGCACCGCTACTCACCCCAGCTCAGGGTACCGCGCCATGACGTAGTTGTAGCATCTTCCCAGGATGACTTCTTGCAGATTCTTAGTGGTCCCTCTGTCCTTCCACTTCAGCATTTTGGGACCGTCCTCTTGCTCTCTGCGAGTCAGGAGAGAAGCCAGCACGACGGCGAGGACGAGGGCGGCCAGCAGCACCGCGATGCCCACCAGAAGGACGGTTCGCTGCCGCGTCCGGGCAGAGCCCTGCTGGAACGGCATCCCGCGGGGACTGCCTGAGAAGCAGCAGCAACTGCTCGCCCGGCGCGGAGGGAAAACAGCTGCCGCGACTGTCACCGTGCACCGCCCCCCGGCCCCCGGCTCGGTCCCGCCGGCCGCCCCCGGGGACGGCGACACCCCCCGCACGGTGACCGGCTGGCGGAGGGGAGCTGGCGGCAGCCCGCTGCCGGGCTCCGGGGGCGGGCCGGGGCCACTG
>VWYK01022488.1:216-16381 GCA_013399775.1 Semnornis frantzii | reverse complement strand
AGCACAATATACAAGCAGATATATGCAGTATATACAGGAATATTTACAGAAATATACAAGGTAAAGGTAATACAGAAACACAACTCCCCTCCCAGAAATCAGAGACCCCAGGAGGGGCTCCCAACCACTCTCCCACCTTCTCCCCACCCCTACACCTTACCCCAAGGTTTGCTTTACGTGCAAGGTAGAAAAGCAGTTAATGTAGTTAGCTCAGCAGAGAGGAGAGACCAGAGCTGCTAGCCCAAGATGCTGTGCCCCGTGACACAGACTGCCAGCTCGAGACTCTCTTATCTTTTTGTGTTGGGTTCTTTTTTTCCTAAACAACTCAGCAAGCCTATGAGTGAAGTAGACATCACCATTGTTTTCCTTCACAGCCTATAGTATAATTTTCTCTATTAAAATATTCCAATTAGCTCAAACCAGCACACCAAGTTCAGGTTAAAAGAACCAAAACAACTTCTGATCTACTTTTTCCTTCCCTTGTTGCAATGGTCTTGTTCCTCTGATAGGCTCAACTGGTGTTGCTGACTGTGAGAACCTCCAGGTACTGTGTGAATTTTCAGCCGTATGTAACTTCTATTCATTGTAGGTTTTGGCAGATGACCTCAGTGTTCTGATCCTCACATTCTTTTAGTTTGACAACAAAAATTGTGAGCCATGGTTGTTTTCTTGTTTTCATATGCCTACGTATTAGACTTAAATATTATTTGACAGTGAAACCTTTGTCCCCTGGTATGAGTTTACAGGGTATTCTTTGGTTAAAGAATCAAATTCTGCATGCTCCATCCATGTAAAACTCTTTATTTTTAATTTTTTGAATCGGTAGCCAGCCTTCTCTGGGTCACCACAGTATTTTCAGAACAGATTTCCAAAGGACTGGGATAGTCTCACAAGCATAAATCATTTTTACTAGGTTTTTTACATGTTTTCCCATTGCACTATTCTGAAGGGAGTTTTCATATCAACAGAGTAGTTAAATGCACCTGAATCTAAGTGAAAGATGTTGATTTATATAGTTTTTCTGTTATGATAAAGGAAATTTCTGGCATTTTATGTTGATTTATATTGGTTTTCTCTTGCTGTAAATGCAATCCCTGACATTTTACTTCAGTCTTGAAGTAAAGCCTGATCAAGCAGGAATTGAAAATAAAAAGAGGTCTTGATGTCAACTGGCATTAAGTATTCACACTCTTTGTGAAAATACTTGATACAGTAAATTCATTAATGACTTGATTCACAACAGAAATTCTGTCAGTATGGGATGTTAAAGTGATCATGACTGTCCCTGAAAGATATATGGGACTGTCTTTTGGCCAGTCCAAGATGTCCAGAGTTTGACAAGGGTGAAGAATAGCTTTAAAGCTGTGAAAAGAGAGGCCTTTAGGGCCAAATTCTTGTCACAGTCCAAACCGATACTTTCAGGGAGTTATATTTGAGAGTATATATATATATCAAGGATATGCTAAATCAGGTTAAAACAACATTGTTGCTACTACAAAATCAAGCTTATAAACCTGTGAAATTCAGAGTGAATGTGTTCAGTTTTCTTTCACGTTCAGTGGATGGGAGATGGAAGAGAAAAGAAAGGACCTGGGTGACCGAATGCCCTTTACTTAGCCCTAAAATGAAGTCCTGCAGGAAAAATATTTTACAGGATTTGTAGTCCCAGGTTACTGATTCTTTTCAGAACTAACTAATTGTAAAAATATTTATTGTAGATTTGAAATCTAAGTGTCATGATTTGTGGAAAGATTTATTGTATGTTTCAAGTCCCTCAAAGAGGCAAAATTGTAAAGTTTATTCTCACAGGAAACCAGTAAGTGAGTGGCATCTCTACAATTTAAAAAAAGATCAACTTTGAGACTTTCCCTTCCTCAAGAAGTGTCGTGGGTTTAAAGAACCGACAGAGTGAAGCTCTCAAACGGAGAAAAAACCCCCAGAATTATATTTGGAGAGAGTTACAGATTGACATTACAAGGCAGATACAGAATCCATAAGCAAGCCCCCTTGAATTTTCCCCCAACCCAAAACTAAATCTATCATCCCCAGTGCTCCAATCCTCCCCCCCGCCATGCCTCTGCCATCCAAGAGGCCTAAGCACAGCCTCTGCAGGCCGCAACCAGGCCTATCCTTACATGTTTGTCCTGATAAAGCAGCTCCTGCCCAGCAGAAGGCTGGAGGGGGAGGAAAGGAGAACAAGCTGGCCTTGCTGTGAGCTTATGAAGAGGTAGCAGAATTGTGGGATTGAATAACAATCTTCGAGTCCCAAGAGGACTTTCTTAACCCTATAGTTCCCAATCTGAGATAAGAGGCTGTGAAGAAGATCTGAACTTTGCTACTCCTACTTCAGAAGTCTGCAAAGATGACAACTCTTTGAATATTAATTGGGCAGTTTTTTGGTAGTTTGTTTTATTCTAGACAATCTTTTATTGCCCTACCTTTAATAATGAAACATTTGCATATTGTACTTTAAAGCTTTTTAAAAAATTATTTATTTTTATTTTTTTATGTAAGCCTTTTGAATAAGGCTTATTGTTCCCTGAAGGAAAGGATGTAGTGTAGTGAGAGATACATTTTTTTTTATTTTTTTTTTAAATAGAACATTCATAGCACTCTTTCAGTGATATATTCAGCAAAATTGTAATTCTCAATGACTGTCTCTTGGGACTGAGCACTGTAGCTCTGATAAGTTCTGATCATTTATCATATAATTATACTGATCATTTATCATGTAATTATAACTATATTTAACTGCAGTGCCTTCTATTCCACCTAAGGAATCAGGTGGTGCAAAACCTTCATTTTGTTCCAAAGTCATTGCATGATTCAACACCCACATATTTTTAAGGTGATGCATGTCACATGATGCCAAGTGGTTCATGGGATAGCTGTCTTAGGTGACCAATTTTGTATGATAAGTGAGGGGAAAATAAATCCTAAAACAAGAGAGGAAGAGAAGATAGAACAATTCAGGTCTCCACTGAAAGAAGAGCTTTCTTCATGCCTTCCTCTCCTCCTAATGTTGGTGCTACGTTGTTCTTCCTCTTAGTACTGTGTTGGAATTTGCTTTTAAATTAAACTCACACTGGTAGCATTGTGACATGTCTGGATTGCTTCCTATGGTCTTTGAGCCATTCCCTGTATTCTCAGAGGATATTTTTTTGATCTGATGTTAGATTATCTTTACCAGTCTGGTGAGGAAAGCAAACTTTCTTTCCTGGGAAAATATTAAAACATTTGGTTTTAATTTCTAAGTTAGATCAATATCTATCTACTTATCTACCTACCTACCTTCCTATCTGTCTACATTTACACAGATTCATACATACCCACATATATATTTAATTCATTATATTTTCCTCTAAGGGGGTGCATTCTTCTTTAGGAGGGCTGAAATGACTGTTCAGCTTTCCTCCTGTTTTTTTGTGTCAAAAGAACTGGGAACCTAGCCATTGCAGGACAGGCATTGATGATGTAGACCATCTGACAATCAGTCAGAGAGCTGTGATCAGTAATCTGCAGAATCTGGGAGCCTACAGCAGAGAAGGGAGCAACACAACAAACCACACTCTTTTCCAGAGACCCAGGGGCTTTAGGCAGCTCCAACAACTGCTGTGTAGACTTCTGGAGAACTGGGCAGATAGCAGAGTTGGGGAGCCAGAGAGGCACATTGATGAACCTCTTCTCCAGCCTGGCTTGCATTGAAACTTACACTGGAATCAATATAATTCTGTTGAAAATAGAAACTCAAAAAAATTGCCGATCTGACAGCAGTCTGTTCTTCTAGCTGTTTTTTTTTTTTGTAAGTAGCTTCATGTATTCTCCTTCTGTGAAGTGAAGTCTGGCTAGGGATTACGTAATAAACCTCAAGTGCTTCCATAAAAATGTCTTATTTATCTAACTGGCAGCTGTAGGTGTGGAGGGTTTGCTTGCTTGTGCCTTCAGCAGAATGTTTCATTTCCCTAAATGTGTCCAGACCTTGGAAGATAGAAGTGGCACTGGAATCAATGATCTGTATCTAACCTTAGATCTCTACAGCATAGATATCTGTAGTTTCTGTGAGTGCCCTTTATAGTCAGTGGAGATAAACAGGTATTTTTAGACATGATTCATCTTGATTTATTTTAGATACCAGCTTTGGGACAAGATGAAATGGATGTGGAAAGTGCTTGATTCTCTTGGCTGACTGTAAAAGACGTGCAGTGGATTGGTTCAGGTGCTGAGGAGTACTCCGAGTTTTGTGCCTAGCTTGCCTCTTTGTTCTGCATAGTTCTGACAGCAGTCTGATCACCACTGGCTAGATCTGTAGGAATTTCATTAATGCTGGGTGAAATTTTCAGTGACATTTTGCTGATGGTAGTGGGGCATGGAGCATGGCTTCCCAGTATGTTTACCTGTTCCCTCCACTCCAAAAAACACATGAGGTCTTGAGTTCACTGGATCTTAAGCACTTCATTATCATGAGAGCCCACAGCACTCACACTTGTGCTGCATCTGGCTGCATTCCATCTGTTTTGTCTTTCATCTATCAGTAGATGTTGAGGTTTGAATATGATTCTTCATGCAACGGGCTAAGTAATTAGTCCTGACAGAGCTGCAAATGATACTCCAGCAAAAGAGCACTGAAACAATTATCCTTCCTTGCACAAGGGAAACAGCACTTTATCTAATGCTGTCAATAGTGATTAGGTTTAACTTGCAGCTCTCGGTAGCATAATTGGCAAATTGCAAATTTTAATGCCATTTGGAGGAACATTTTGGAACAATAATCTTGGTGATTAAATTAATATTGGGGAACATGAATACTTTTGCTAGAAATGCTTCGGTCTTCCACAAGCTTGTCATATTATACTTACTCAGAAATAAAAGTTCTCTGAAAAGCAGGAGACTGAAATATGTGTCCATCTAGTCATGAGTGACAGATTCACAGATCTCCTCACCTTATTGTTCTGAATAGTTAGAGTTTTCACTTATGCTCCCAGGCCTAAAGGTCACTCTCTCAATGAACACTGATGTGACTGCTGACTTATAAAATGCTAGTTACTATTTAATATACCAAGCCAATTGTCAGGAACTGCTACTGCACATTTTTGTTCAGTTCTCACTATACAGAATATTCAGTCTGTTTCATTGTTACTCATCTGCACATACAGAAGCGCTTTCGGAAAGAAAAGAAGTTATTTCCTTTCTGTACTCTCATCGTTGCCCTAACCCAGGATATCAGTAATTGCTACTGGTGATTCATCAAGCTACAAAGGAAGCTGGTTTCTTTACCTCTGAGATTTACCTGCCCCAAAACATAAGCATCATTTAAAAAGAACCACCTTTTCAGATTTGTGTTTGAGGCTATGTCCATTTGAACAGCTAAATGTTTTAGATATACTCTTCTCTGTCTCACAGTAACTGGAGTGTGTTAACAGACTTGTTCAATAACAAAATATATCTCTCTTCTTGCAGCTCATACCAATGTGGTTGCCAATGATACAGTCAAATCTAAAGGTAAGTTGCTTCTAATACCTTATCCTTTTATTCTTAGTGTTATACACTTCTGTCAGTTCTAGAAATAAGATCATTAGATGCAGATCTGCTGAAAATAGATCATTGTAGCATATCCAGACACACTGGACATCTCAGCACTGAAGGTCTCAAGTATGAACATACACAGAGCATCCTCAAGCTGAGATACTTGCCCTGTGATCACTTCTGCTCTCCCTTTCTCTTCTGAAACTCTTTTCCTCTAACCAGGTTCTTCTCTAACCAGGGTCTTCCCTCACTATTTTCTGATGCTGGTTGCTCCCTGAGCTGTGGTTTTCTTGATGTTTTGGGCATGAGAGTCTTCTGACAAATCAGGTTTGGGGCTCTTGCCTCATGAGGTGGATTTGGGTTCTATAGCAGGTATTGTGGGCCTACTTGCTTGGGTAAAACCGTGCCATTTGGCCCCATTTGTAAGAGATTGGAAGGTGGATCAGTGTGGTTTGCCGGTCCATATAATTTTGGTGCCGAAAATAAAAAAACTGGTCTGAGAATGGAGTTGCTTCTGTAAAGACATTCACCTTTCATGGGAGCACTACAATGCAGGATGTGAAAGAACCAAATGTGACACTGGGGCAGTGGGGGAACTTTCCCTGGCCAGCATTCGGTATCTTTCACAACGTAGTATTAATATATGCACTAAAGGAAAGATACTGAGTGTTTTGCATTATTTCAACAGCACTTATCTGCTGGACTCCAGCTACGCCTGCAAGCCATCCAGAGCAATGTCAACCATCACAGCCTAAGGATGTTGCAAGGATCAGGACAAATGAACAATAGCTCGTCTGTGCTCCGCAAATGGCTACAGTGTACCCAATTTAAAATGGCTCAAGTGGAAATTCAGTCTTCAGAAGCTGCATCTCAATTTTACCCTTTATGATTCATGTAATTTGTTCCAAATGTTCATTTTTAGCCTAGCAATAACAGGGTTAGTGCTGGAAAAGACCTTTTGTATACATCAATATACAGAGTATATACTGTACCTATAATTTTTAGCCTAGGACAGATTGTGGAAAAGCTTATAATGGGTGAAGCTAAGAGCCTGATCCTGCCAGGCTTTAATTGCGCTTACTCAGGCTCTGCAGGTTCTCAAGTTTGCTTTCATGAACATGTATTTGCAGGATTTCACTCCAATCTATCACGTTGTACATATCTCTCTGATCATTGAAATATCTCGTTCTTAAATGTTTCTTTATTTTTTGAGCTAAAACAAAAATCACTTTTCTTTAACTTCTATTTTTTTTAAATATAGGATTGTGAGTATTCACAAACATACGGAAGTGCTACGTTGCTATTTTTTGACAATAACAAAACAGGATTTTTAGGAACCTTTATAGGTGTATTTTTGGGGGGAAGGTGTCCCGGTTTTGTTTTTTTTTTTTTAGATTCACAGCTGGCAATGCAATAAAACCTGTCACTATAAAACAGTTACGTACTAATGAGGCTTGTTGTCATCATCTCCTGGGAAAACAGCAGCTTGTAAGGAGAGTTATTATAAAGTGCACTTAGAAATTAGGTTGTTAAACTGTGCCAATTCACTTGTCTTTTTCTTCAGTACTGTTTTCAAAAATACCAAGTCTGGTTTATTGTTTTTTGAAATATTGCTTTTACCTTATTGATTCTGTACTACTCTTCTTTGTAGTTTTCATAGAATCCTCTTTAATTTTGTGACTTCTGTATCATATTGTTCTGTCAATACTTGTATGCAGTGCAATTAAAAACAAATACTCCAGACATATCTTTATTGATGTCTACAGAAATTATACTGCAAACTTCCAAGAGGAACATGATTGGACTTGAATTTTGCATAATGATATTTGCAAATCGCAGCATTTGCATATTATTGTATTAAATATGATGTTTAATAACAGATGGATTTTAATATCATTAAGGGACTTGGCCAAAGCCCGTTGGAATTTAAAGAAGCTCAATTCAGTGGATTTTACATAAAATCTTGGGAGCACATGTTTTACCATCTCTTGTAATTAATACTTAAATTCCTAAGATCGCAGTTGTGTTTTCTGAATTTATTCCTGTAATGCACTGATTAGAAGAATATGAAACACACATTTAAGTTGTGTATTCGAATGTTATTAAATTCCTAGTCTTTATTACCACTCAGAAACCATGTCTTCCCTCTCTGATTGCATCTTTAAGTGGAAAGACATATATGTAAAAACTCTGCCTATCTACATTCCGGTGCGTTTGACAAAGTAAAAATGGGAATGTTTGCAGATAGGCCATCAAAGTACCATTATGTTTTAAAATAAGCCCCCAAGTATTAAAAAAATAAGCCCTTAAACATCAACAAATAAGTAGAAGCCAGCAAAGCATGTGCTAGCTTGCTTCAAAGATGCCCCTCTCTGTGTTTTCAGTGAACGGAAACTGATCTGGTTTTCCTACCCTTTCCAATTCACACATCAGTAGAATCTAATCTTAGGCTTGATTGGTCTATCCAAAAGAAAATCTAAAATTTATCATAAGCTATTTCACTGAAACTAGTTTTGCTTGTATTTGCTTGAGGTGAATGACTTGCACTTTGAGTTTCTGGAAAACATTCATGTCTTGATGTGAAGATTATTAAGAGATCCACCAGATGATAATTTACCACTGTTTCAGGCACTGATAAAGGAGGGCTTATTTCCGAATTTTCATAGTGGTTAGAGTGAGAAACAGTATTGTCTTTCTCCAGCTTCTGACTGGCTATGAGGAAGAAAGAATGAACGTACAGAAATGATTACATGTGTTCCCACCTCTCATTTTTTTCCCAGGTTCAGATCCTGCTGGGCTTTAGCTTTATCCCTGAATGACTGGACTGCGTAGCTCTATTCCTCCCAGGGTACCCATCCTTGCTTTCATCATCTATATGCTTCTTTTCTGAGCCTGAGTTCTGCCAGGAGCAGGAGCTCCTTGTTCGTCCATACACACAGGTCTCCTAGCTTTTTTTTTGCCTGGCTTTCAGTTCATTATGATGGACTGCTCTTGAGCTTGGAGAAGGTGATTCTTGAATATTAGCTATCTTATGTCCTTCTCCTATGGCCTTATACCATTTAATTGAGCAGATATTCAAATATGCCAATGCCTGTTCTCGTGGAGTTCAGGATTTTTTTCTTGCAGCCCAGTAAGCCCACCAGATCCTGGGCTGCATCAGGAGAAGTGTGGCCAGTGTGGTCAAGGGAGGTGATTCTCCCCTTCTACTCCACTCTGGTGAGACCCCACCTAGAGTACTGCATCCAGTTCTGGAGCCCCTATTACAAGATGGATGTGGACATTCTGGAGCGTGTTCGGAGAAGGGTCACGAGGATGATCAGAGGGCTGGAGCACCTGTCCTGTGAGGATAGACTGAAAGAGTTGGAGCCGTTCAGTCTGGAGAAGAGGAGGCTCTGAGGTGACCTTATTGTGACCTTCCAGTATCTGAAGGGGGTCTACAAAAAAGCCGAGGAGGGAGTTTTTAGGCTGTTGGTTAGTGACAGGACTAGGGGGAATGGAGCAAAGCTGGAGGTGGATAGATTCAGACTGGACATGAGGAGGAAGTTCTTCACCATGAGAGTGGTGAGACCCTGGAATGGGTTGCCTGCGGAGGTGGTTGAGGCCCCATCCCTGGAGGTGTGTAAGGCCAGGCTGAATGAGGTTCTGGAAAGCCCGATCTAGGGTAGGGTGTCCCTGCTGATGGCAGGGGGATTTGAACTAGATGATCCTTGTGGCCCATTCCAACCCTGACTGATTCTGTTATTCTCTCTACAGGTCCCTGAAAGGAGGCTGCAGTAGGGTGGGGGTTGGGCTTTTCTCGCTACCATTAGGTGATAGAAGGAGAGAAAATGGCCTGAAATTGTGCCAGGGGAGGGTTAGGTTGGAGATGAGGAAAACTTTCTTTGCTGCAAGCGTGGTTAGGGATTGGAACAGGCTGACCAGGGAGGTGTTGGAGTTCCTGTCTCTCAAGGCGTTCAAGAAACCATGGCCGTGGCATTTGAGGACATGGTTTAGTGGCCATGGTGGTGGTGGGCTGATGGTTGGACTGGATGATCTCAGAGGTCTCTTCCAACTCAATTCTGTGATTCTGTGATTTTGAGCTTGCCAAGGCAGCTTTTTACCTTCACATTCCCAACAAACCCTTTACTGTTGCTATGAGTTCCAGCAAAGGCACTTCTTCCACTGGCTCCTCTATCACTTGAGGGAGGAAGTTGTCACCTGCGCAGTCCAGGAACCTCCTGGATAGCTTATGCCCTGTGGTATTGTCTCTCCAGTAAATAATGAAGTGGTTGAAGTCCTCCATGAAAACTAGGACCTGTGTGAGGATGCTCCTACCCATCTGTAGAGGGCCTCATCTGCTTAAGTGGCTTATAGCAGACACTGTCACCCCTAGCTCTTCTCTTTAAGCCTTACCTGTAAGTTCTCAGTTTGCTCTTCATCCATCCTCGGGAAGAGCTCCATGAAGCCTGTCTCCTCCTGTAGAAAGAACGACTCTTCCGCCATGTCTTCCCAGCCTGTCCTTGTTGAAGAGCTTGTATTCCTCTGTTGCAGCACTCCAGTCATGAGAACTATCCCACTGTGCCTCTGTGATCCCAATGAGGCTGCAACCCTGCAGCCGCACACAGTTCATTCCCCATGCTGTGTGCATTAATGTACAGGTACTTTAGAGAGACTCCCCCAGCACACTGATTTCCCAGAAAGCCTTTTGAGGATTTTTCCATAATGGTGCCATGTAGGCACTTTCTTACTCCCATGCAAAGCGCTGGTGGTGATCCTGGTTGAACATTTTTTGTGTTGATTTTGTGATTTTTTTATCCTGGGATGATGTGACAGGAACTTTATCAAATCTGTCTGTCACTCTCTAACAGGAGTACAGATTAAAACTAAGTAGCAGGCAGTTGTAACTTTGGCCTTCAGGCAAAAGGAGCTGTGGACTGTGTTTTCAGTGGGGGACTGACTCCTTTCGTTCTTGGGTTGTGCCTTCTTTATGGTTGTGTCTGCAATCACATAAATAGGGCCCAGGTTCGCTTATTGTGAGGTCTGGGGTCACCCTAGTGAAATGGAAGTGCTTTGGGGCCCATGAAAGTGGGACATACAGGAGAGGGAGATCTTCATATTTTGATCTGCTGTGATCTGGGGAACTGAAGAGACAACTGAAAAACAGAGTGGGAATATGAGGCCTTTGGGTGTGAGGTGAGTGAACTCAGATGAGTGTAATGGGGATTGTGGAAACGTAAAGGATGAAGACAGGTAATTTGCTGGGAAGAGCGGAGGTTGGGAAAGTTTGGTGTTATAAATAATTTCTGGAAAACAGAAGCCATGATCAGGCATCTCAGTACATAATGAATGTAGGCAACATGGCACAAGCACTTTTCATGCCTAACAACATCTCTGCTTTGAAGTATCTGGTATTCAGAATGGTAAAACACAAAAAGATGCAAACATAGTGATGGGTTGGTATTAAACAGAAGCCAAAACCAGGTCTGTGACTAAACACTTCTAGGACTTTTGTGGAAATTTAGATTTGGTTTCAGCTCAGGGTTTATCAAAAAGAGATGGTCACAAAATCTACTACTGTGTCTGAATATAAGGTTTAGTATAGACCTATCACAGGTTACAATTAATATGGTACCTATAGAGCTGTTATACATAGGCATAGCACACAAATTAAGACTGAAAATAATGTTTTGAGAAGCTGCTTTAGCCTAGAGAACGCAGACTGGAAGATGATATGACCAATGCTTAGGGCTATGTTGACTAATAAAATAACATGGGGCTTGGCCACATGTGCCTGGTTTAACACCTTATGAAAATCTGTAAGTGCATTCTAGGCATCTTCAGGAGAACAGAAATCTGCATTAATTGTTTTTTAAAAAACATTGTAATCTATATCTTTACAGGACCTGAGGTCAGTATGCAACTTAAATGAGTCACTCATATTATCTCTTCTCTGAAATAGCCCAGAGCAGCAGTTCTTTATATTCTGTAGAAAGATTAGGAAGTAAACAACATTTGGTGTTCCCTGAGGATCTTACCAAATAGCAGAGGCCAATATTCCTGCTCTGCCATGCTTCCAGCACAGCTGTGTCTCTGGGGACATGTCCCCAGGGGTAGAGCCCATCCTCTGTCTGATCATAGAGAGCTGCTGTTTAGGAGCAGCATTTAGTCATCTGTTGCAATAAGCTGCTTAAATCAACGCCTGTTACCAGGCCTGACCTAGTAAAAGAATCAATTTACTGTGTGCTGAACTGTGAAATTTCAAACAGCATGGGGAGCTTTGGATGAAGTGACAGTTAAAACCCCACACCGACCGTGGTGCCTCATACCGCTGAATTACGTAACTCCGTGTCCTGAAAATGAGGTTCACATCTATGCTGGGCACCTCAGGGTGCTTTCCTGCTGCCTACTGAGAAAGCTACCCACAGGAGATCACGCAAACAAAAGGCTTCTGCAGCACAGTTACTGTCCACACACATGCCTTACCCTGCACGGAACATTTCTGTAACATCTCATTAAAGTTGTGGCAGGTCAAAGGCCCTGAAAACACACAGTCAGTGTTCTGGCTCTGTTTTCTGTGCTATGACAACAGCTGATGTGCTATAGGACTGATGAATGTTCTGGACCCAAAGATTTCTCTGAACTTTGGCCTGCACAGCCTCCTTTCAAGCATGATGAAGATTACCAGAGTCCAGGGCTGTTTAGTCTTTGCTAGCATGTGCTGGAAAAGAGCTCTGCAAGAAATGTTCCTGTGCTCTTCCCCTGCTACACACATCTCTGGGAGAGTCTCATGCACTGATTTACTTTTTACATCTTAATGTGACTCTTCACCAGGGCCCAGGACTATATTCTTTCATCAGGATCTGAATCTTGATCTCAAAAGAGCCATAAAGTCAGTGACAAGTCTTTGTCTTAACAGTTGCCTAAAATCAAGGAGAGGCAACGGCATTACAGTTAGCTTATAGTTGGCACACTGTTTGTCTTGTTGCAAATGTGGAAGTAGGGCTGTGATTTTTTCTGCTGATTTGAAACTCTGAATGATTCCCTCTACTTCTGCCTCTTCCCGCTCAGCGCTATTTCAGTTGGAGGCTGAGCATCAAGGGACAACAGTGAGAATAACAACTGGAGGGAATGTGTCCTGATGCCTCTCCAACTGCAGAAGGATCAGATAGAGAACCTGAATCTGCCCTTGTCATCAGCTTCCCCAGTTCTTACTGATGGGGAGTCAGGGGCCACCACTGGAAGTGCCCTGGGTGATATGACAGCCACATCATGATTTGGTGTCGGCCTGCCTGACAACTTGTTGCAGTGCTGAAATCCTGCAGCCAAGAACTAGGAAGCTTTCAGCTATCTCCGTATATAGTTTGCGCATTGTAATTTGTGTGCAAGGAGCAAGAAGTTGTGAAGAGCTGGCAGTGCTTGGGAAGGATGGCTGGTTTCTCATTCGTAGTTACAAAGCATTAACATGGAAAAGCAGAACCCATGACTTGGTCACTAGAAGTCTACACCGTGAATTGTAGATTTGACTTGATGACCTTTGGAGGTCCCTTCCAACCCAACCCATTCTATGAATTACTTTCCAGTATTTTGCTGTATTTGATCATGCCACAGTCAGTTGCCAGCTGACTGTCGAGCTGCCTTCTGTGCACCACCCCAGGTAACCTGCTCTGACATTGTGTTTAGCCAGCTCCCCATCAAACCTGACACGCCATGACTGTGATCCAGGCTCTCAGTTTGATAGACATAACATAATGCTAGGTAAGTTTTCTTGATGTATAATTGAGGAGCTGGATGACATAATGGTTACACTTGATCTACTGTTTTCAGTCCTTTTGAAAAGGTGCAACAGTGTGCCTGTGAAGTTTCACATACAGACAAGAAAAAACTGTAGGTGATAGTTTCTTTACACAGGTTAGCTTTCCTGGTAGCTCCATGGCTTTCATCTGAAGTCAAACTGATTGCAGTTAAGCCCTTTACAAAAGATTTTCTAAATCTATGAATCCTTGCCATGCAGCAGTGTCAGTAAAACACAAGTACCACCATTAAAAGAAATAAATAATTTATTTAAACCGTTACCTGTTTTGTACTGCTGAGGAAACCCTTTAGAATCATAGAATCAAACAGGTTGGAAGAGACCTCCGAGATCATCCAGTCCAACCTATCACCCAGCCCTGTCCAATCAACTAGACCATGGCACTCAGTGCCTCATCCAGTCTTTTCTTGAACACCTTCAGGGATGGCAACTCCACCACCTCCCTGGGCAGCCCATTCCATGCCAATCACTCCCTCTGTCAAGAACTTCTTCCTAACATCCAGCCTAGACCTCCCCCAGCACAACTTGAGACTGTGTCTCCTTGTTCTGTTGCTGGTTGGCTGGGAGAAGAGACCAGCCCCCACCTGGCTACAGCCTCCTTTCGGGTAGTTGTAGATAACTACATGTTATTGATCAGTGAGATCCAAAGCAAGCAGAAGCTAATAGAAATGCACTGAAATCTATAGAGAGAGACAATTTATACCTGTCAAGGATCAAAGCTCAGAATGAACAAGGACTGATACTGTGGAGCAACTGAGCATTACAGCAAAGCATGTTTCTGGTGCTAGCTGGTTGCAGGAAGGAGTTAGATTTAACTGCTAAATTGATGCAGCCACGATTTGACTTTTTTCTTCCAGGTATATTTATTCAACACTAGGTTTTGCCGTCATTGCACACTCAAACCAAGAACCGAGGTTTTCTTTGTTACAAGGTAAGTGGCATGTTTGTTCTCCTGTGTTTGTTTTACCTTTCCAGTTTGCACACACCCTTCAGAGCTCAACATTTTCCTAAATCACCTCAGTGCTCCAGTAGCTGCAGCTCTACTTTGGCTCAGGAGATCCTATTAACTGTATCTGACCAAAGCACTTTTCAGCCATTCAATAACATATAAAATAATACTATTCATGTTTTCCTCCCAGCAATCACCATCCTGAAGGCACCAAGCCAGCTCAGATATCATATGCTGATCTGTATTAAGTGTATATCATTTAATAACAACAGTCTAGGCGTGTTTCCAAGCCTTCCTAGGAAGAGTGTGTGAGGGGCAGATTATTTTACCAACTGGATTTCTTAGGACAGCCTTCAAATTGAAAACAGTTTCTTTCCTTTCCCTTGCACCAGACCCCTATATCAGTCCCAACAACACCAATGACTGGATCCCATTTGGAGCTTTCTTAGCCCATCTCTAATGATTATTTAAGATGCATTGAGAGTTGTCAGGGTGATATGAGCTGTGCATGCCATCAAGAAAGTATACTTTCTGCTGATTTTATGGAAATCAAACCTGTGTACCCCCAGAATTTACTAACAAAACCTGCCACGTGGTGACTGCCTTCCTTGTAACCTTTTCAGCAGCAATATTTGTCGATGTTTCATTGCAACTACTTTAATATTTTTTAACGTTTCTGTCAAAATGAATTGCAGTTGATTCACCTAATGTGTACTAATTTGCAAATTAATCCAAATAACTGAATTAGGCTTAACTGATCTGCATTGTCCAATTATTCATCTGACTCACCCATTCACACACAGAAGTAGCCTCAGTGGGTTATTGTTCTGTTCCTTTTGAATCACAAAACAGCTGCTAGCTTTCCCCAGCTGCGAGGCTGAGATCAAACATTAGGGCTGCTAAAGATGCTTTGCTTCAAATGAGAGTATTAGAAGTAGGGAATTTAATAATGTAAGCTCAAGTGTCACAAAGCGGAGCAGAATGACAGGACTAGGAAGTTAAATCCAAAGTAGCATTTCAAGGCTGTTGGTCCCAGCTCAAGAGCATTTTCCTATGTACTGTGGCATCTTTCCTGGGCTTCATTGTGAGTGTGTGCTAGTGAGGATGTGTAAAGGAGAGGGGAGTAAAGAGCTGGTTCCCGTTATGGCCTCCATTGATGGACTAGCCCTAAGTGTGACATAATGCTACTCCCTTATCACTTGGCAAAGCAAGAGATGGTTTGGTGAGACTTTAGTCCCTCTTTAGGAATGCACAGGGCATGGTCTATAGAGACTTGAAGACCCAAGGAGAAGCTGTTCTCTGCTGGTGTTTTTAGGAGAGGCATCACTTAGATGCTTTGGGATGTGCAGATAGACCTGTGTCAGTCTGAGATTCCCCTGATCAATTTTTCCAGATTTTAACTGAGGAAATGATCTTAAATTTTAGCCAGAAGCTGTTTTTCAGGGACGTGATAGCAGCTGAGGCTTTTTGCTGCCTTTTTGGTTAGGGAGATGCACTTGAAGGTCTCACTGGAAGAACTGAGACTGAGCTGGGACTGAGCTTTTTTGTTCTCTGTCAGCATCTTGGCAGGTTGAAACTGTACATCTGGACAGCTCTAACCTGTAGCAAAAGATACAGTGATAAGCTTAACTTGCAACTCACTTTTCTAGTATAAGATACTTTCAGGGATTAGGAAATGAACCTTGGATGTTGGGACATTTACATCTCTGGCAGCTAATTTTCTTGTTCCATGTGAGAGAGACACTTCTGCTGGTACCTACAGGTGAGGAGAACAAAGCAGGCACCTCAGATACATCTGTGCAGTTTGGATTGTCCTTAGATCTAAAGCTAGCAGGGGCCTGAGTCTTGACTCCAGTGCAAAAGGAATAGTTGATCTTATAGTCACAGACAATGTGAAGGATCCT
>VWYK01022486.1:102723-116121 GCA_013399775.1 Semnornis frantzii | reverse complement strand
CCCACCCCCCCCCATAGGTGCTAGAAGAAGAGGGGAAATGGTACTTCAGGACATGGTTTAATGGCCATGGCAGTGTTTAAGTTGATGGTTGGACTCTATGATCCTAGAGGTCTCTTCCAATCAAAAATATTCTATGATTTGAAGGAAATTTAGTTATCTCTCCTTATGAAGGATCCCCAAACAAGCCTTCTGTCCAAATGACCTGTTGGTTTTGTTCGGTTTCTATTTTTCCTCTTGACCTTATGAGGGGGACCACTTGCCAAGGCTATGGTTTGCTAGAGTCTTAATTTCTTGAAAAGGTTCTTGCCATCCCTCCAAGGTACAGGCTGATCATTGAAGCAACCAAGCTACACATAGGCACACAGGCTTTGCTGAAGCATCTAGCTGTTTATTCAGTGCTACACGTTTGTGATTGTGCCTGGCATCAGGCAGTAGAAGCAGAGAGCAAATAAACAATAGGTCAAGTGAAAAATAAGCTATGGTGGTACTGTTTGTGCCCAGGGAAGGCTGTAAGAGCACAGCTGTGTCATGGCAATGAAGGTTCTTGTGCAGAAGAAGAGATTGTCAGCCTCTCATCCAGGTAATTACGTTTATTTTGTGAGGAGAGGCAATTTCAGTCAGAGTACAAGTCCAGCCTGATGCACGTCCTGGTGCCCAAGTCCCTGATGAGTCACATGGGGTTGGTAACCACCATGACCGCTCTGGAAAATGAGGAGGACTGAGGGGAGTATCCCCTCCAGAGCCTTTCCTCAACCCTAACCTCTTTCCGGTCCTAACCAGCGTCCTTTCATGCCTTTAACTCACACAGAATCCCGGAATGTCGGGGGCTGGAAGCTCATCCCTGCCCACCCCCCTGCCAGAGCAGGATCACCTACACCAGATCACACGGGAACACATCCAGTGTGGAGATATTAAAACCCCAGATCTCCAGAGCTGCACTGTAACTGACAGTTTTCACCTCCTAGATGTTTTTGTTGCTGCAATATTTTCCACTGAGATCCCAGCTCGCACCTCCTGTCACAACCCAGTGCCACGCTAACAATCTGTGCCATCGCAACAGGGCCTTCAGCTACGCATCCTCCACCCCCACAAAGAGTTTCTCAAACAAATACTTTTTTTTTTTTTTTTTAAATATCTGCTCCACATGAAGATAATCTACATGTGTGACCAATTATCCCTGCTGGCTGCAGAGGCCTAAGCAGCAAATCCAAGCCCCCAGCCTTACTGGTAAGCCATACACGCGATGATCTGAGACACTCTAAAGGAAGCCTTCGACTTATTTATGACCTACCACATCACACACAAAAGGCTGTGTCAAAAATGCAATGCTGAGTTGTGAAGTCCAGCACACAAACACACATCTAAAGGGAATATTAACTTTGCCTAAGGAATCTGTTTTGTTCCAATCACTGTCTGGATTTTCTTTCACCAGTGAGCAGTGAAGAGGTTGAGTTGCTGCTGAGGTAGTTGAATGTGGTGAGAGGCTCTGGAGCATGAAATAACAGTCTTACAGTTAAGGGTACTATGGGAGCTGGATTCTTTTTTTCTTTTGGGTACTGGTCAACAGATGACTGAACATCAACCCAGGTGACCCAGAAGGCAAATGGCATCCTGGCCTGCATCAGGAATAGCATGGCCAGCAGGACCAGGGAAAGTTCTTTTGCCCTGTGCTCAGCAGTGGTTAGGCTGTGTCTAGTTCTGGGCCCCTCAGTTTAAGAAAGATGTTGAGGTGCTGGAAGGTGCCCAGAGAAGGGCACCAGGGCTGGTGAGGGGCCTGGAGCACAGACCTGTGAGAAGAGGCTGAGGGAGCTGGGGGTGTGCAGCCTGCAGAAGAGGAGGCTCATGGCAGACCTCATTGCTCTCTGCAGCTGCCTGAAGGGAGGTTGTAGCCAGCTGGGGTTGGGCTCTTCTCCCAGGCAACCAGGGACAGAACAAGAGGAGACAGCCTCAAGCTGTGCCAAGGCAGGGTCAGGCTGGATGTTAGGAAGAAGTTCTTCACAGAGAGTGATTGACATGGGATTGGGCTGCCCAGGGAGGTGGTGGAGTCACCATCGCTGGAGGTTTACAAGGAGGCTGGATGAGGCACTCAGTGCCATGGGTTAGTTAATTAGAAGGTGTTAGGTTGGACTTAATCTCTAAGGTCTTTTCCTACCTGGTTAATTATGTGATTCTTTCACTTGCTTAGGTGCTCTAGAAAAGTAGGAAAAGGCTTCCTAAATGTTCCTGGTGCTCCCTATTGCATGAAACCTGGGAAGTACCTCACCCTCTAAAACTCCCAGAAAGTCAAAAGCAGCTGTGATTTGAAGGCAGGAACTGATGCAGAAGCCATGAAAAGAAAAAGAAAAGAAAAAAGATCCCATTTGTAAGACCTCAGTCAAACACCTCAACCAGCCATCTGATTTTTAACTTTGAGTCCCAAATCCCTACACAGAGCACATTGTTACACCTCCACAGGACACTGAGAGCATCACTTAAATTTGGGGAAGCCAATGTAGTGGTGCTGAGACTGAGAAACCCTAGGGATAAGGAGAAGGAGGCTTACTGCCAAAACCATCCTCCTCCAACATAAAAGGGGTCTCAACTTTTCTCCTGTGCCCTACGCAGACCCCTGGAGCAGATTCTGCAGCTTCTGTGACCTTGGAACAAAGAGGGGCTGCATACCAGGCAGTAGCTTGATGTACACATTCATCTTCATCATCCCTCACTGTCCCACAGCAGTGCTGTAGCAGTTCTAGTACAAACAGGTGAGGAGCAGACACTGTCACCAAAAAATTAAATCTGAGGTGGCACTAGCCCCTGGCGAAGTCTTCTCTGGCCTCTTTTCGGTTCTCCAGATGTAGTTGTCAAAGGAACCTTGCTTGGAGTGTGTCAAATGCAATCTCTCAAAAGATCTCCTTTCTGATGGGAGTTTTGGGTTATAGAATTTAAGGCAATGCAGAGAGCTGAGCCCAACAGGCTGCTCTGGCAGAAAAAGTATTTAATGATATAAACCTGGAGTCACAGCTTTTCCAGCAACAGCCTGTTTAGTGCAGGCTGGGTTTCCATCTCCTGCCAGGCCATGAAAGTAGTGTGGAGGGAAAGCTGCACTCCCTACCAGAACACCTAGCAGTAAGAAGGGGTTTTGCAGTTTGGGGGTAGGATTTTTTTTTCACATTAGAAAGTATACAGCCCAAATGAAAGCTAAAGAATAATGTCATTATTGGTCTCATTTTGCCTTAAAAAAATGCAGGAAGTCAGCCTCTCTGGCCACCACATTGTCCAGATACTGATGCTGTTAAAAAAGAATAATTTAAACATTTTAAAAGCAAAGCAGGGATTCTTCTACCAGGAAACCTGATGTGTCACTCCTTCAGCCTCCTCCCTGGGGACAAGCTGTGGGAATTCCCAGCCTTGGGCTCCTGTGGCTCTCAGCCAGCCCTGTCACTGAGCTGCGCTGTCAGCCTGGGGTTGTTGCTGTGCTGCAGGGGTGGGAAGTCAGGCTTGTTAACTGGCAGGGTGAGGTCAGGCCCGAGGGTGCTGTGTAAAGAGTCCTGCAGACCTCTGTCAGCACCACGAAGAAGCAGGAAGCCTTCTTACTTCCCAGAGATTCAAACAGGCCTAAAACAACCACCCAAAGATTTTTCAACCCCCATAACAGATTTTCCTTTAACATCTTTGAGTGAGTATCCAACACATTCAGGGCTCTCCAGCTTCATGGCTTGTTGGGCCAGCACAGGTAGGAGGGACTTCAATTCAGCTGGCATGGATTTACTAGAGTAGGGAGTGGCAACCGTTGAACTCCAGGTCTACACTCGCACCTCTCTGTATGCTCATTTGATTTGCTTCTCCAAATCACAGGTCACAGCTGTGGCATGATGGCAGCTCCACCCCAAGCATCAGGTTGGGGCTGCCTCTGCCCCTTGTTCCACTCATGCTGGTGTATGCTGTGGAAAAGGTCTGGGCAGCTGGGAAACAAAGCACAGAGGGCCAGATCTCAGAAGCCTCATGTAAGGGAAGGGCTTGTCTTCTAAAGACTCCTGGCCTTAAGAACTATTGCTCATTACCCTCCCTACACCAACTTCATGGATATTTAGAATCATAGAATTTATTTGGTTGGAAATGACAAAGGGCAATGGGTTTAAACTGGCAGAGGGGAGATTCAGACTGGATGTTAGGAGGAAGCTCTTTGCAGTGAGGGTGGTGAGACACTGGCACAGGTTGCCCAGGGGGGTTGTGGAGCACAGAAGCACCCAACATGATCAGATCACCTTTGGTGATTTTGTGTTCCACAACCTCCCTGGAGGTGTTCAAGGCCAGGTTGGAGGAGGCCTTGAGTGAGCTGTCTAGTGGGAGGTGTCCACGCTCATGTCAGGGAGTTGGAACTAGATGATCCTTGAGGTCCCTTCCAACCCTAACATTCTATGATTCTAGGTATGCACACCTCCACCTATTCCAGTTCTTAACATGACAAACTTTAATCATTGTTATTCCTGATGCTAGACTGGGGAAGAAAAAAAAAATAATAAAAATAGTAATTTTCTCATTGCATGCTGCAGAAAACATGAAAAGTCTCTAAGGAGGCCAAACTTCCTGTTCCAATGCCTTAAACTTTGCCCCACCTTTGGGAAGCAGAGGCAACTCGTGGAAGAATGTCATCCACTCTAACAATTGATTTTCTTATGCACAATAACGTCAGACCTTTGAAATAAAAGCCTGACCTGGCTCCTTCTAAAATAATTCATCAGGTTTATGGAGTGTTGTTCTGATTATATACAATTCCCACAAGAAGGGAAGTACCTTTAAAATAAGGACTATTCAGTACTAGTACAGGATTTCCTCTTGTTGTTGATAATTTCCTCCTAACAGAAGACGCCATGGATCCCAGAGAAATTCAAAGGGGCAACCTACAGACAGTTAGGCATCTACATTTCACAGGGAACATTGTTCAATCATACTGATGTTTTCCTGATGAAGTAAAAAATAGATCCACCTGCTGTGCAGCATGTCCTAGAGTTCCTACAGCACACACCTCAGGTCTCTTTGCTACATCTTAATCCCACAAACTTTCACATCACCACCACTGCACAATAGCAGATGACAGCTACTCTCATGTCATCTTTTGCTGTTGAAATTCAGCCTCTGTTGGAGAAGGCAGGTTTGGTAGTAATAAGCAGCATTACCAAGTTGTTATAGTAGCCTTCCAGTATCTGAAGGGGGCCTACAGGAAGGCTGGGGAGGGACTATTGACAAGGTCTTGCAATGACAGGGCAAGGGGCAATGGGTTTGAACTGGCAGAGGGGAGATTTAGACTGGATGTTAGGAGGAAGTTGTTTGCAGTGAGGGTGGTGAGACACTGGCACAGGTTACCCAGGGAGATTGTGGCTGCTCCCTCCCTGGAGGTGTTGAAGGCCTGCTTGGAGGAGGCCTTGAGTGCCCTGTACTAGTGGGAGGTGTCTGTGCCTATGGCAGGGGGTTGGAACTAGATGATCCTTGAGGTCCCTTCCAACCTTGCCATTCTATGATTATCTGCACTATCAATAGCAGATATATGACATGAAGCAAGTCAACAACTCTGCGTTCTCTCTACCAGGCACTCCTTATCTCAGAAGTAGCCTCCATACTCCCTTTTACTAGAGAACTAGAAGAGGTAGTTTTCCACCACTGGCCTGAACACACACCTGCCCTACTCACCAGATAGTAAAGGAGACATCATACCTATATAGGTAGCTAACACATGTCCAGAAACACCATACCAAACTCCATGAGCTTAGGTGGATGTGTTAGCAGCCAGGTAGTAGCTGCTGCTGGATGATGAGCAATTTGTGGAAGTGGTTGCCAGTCACCAGGTGCTCATATACATTATCCTGATGTATCAAAGTCTCTGTCAAGTTGGGCCACAAACCCTCTCTTGTGTATAGGATGCACTTTAATTCCTCAACCTCCTTAGACTCACTCAGCCAGACTGGGGAAATGCAATCAGTAAATCATATTGTGATGCATTCTTATTGCCAGTTACAGCCCACACGAGCCCTGGTTCCTCCCCTAGCCAGCAAGGTTACCCATCAAATTAGATGCAGAACTTCATACACATCCACTCCAACACCTTACTGGTTTTCAGTTACATACTTCAGTCTTTGTGTGCTGCGCATCTGATTCTGGCTTACTGAGCAAAATTTGGCACATTAAGAACATTACCTTCCCTGCTCTGTAGCCTTTCTGTACTTGCATGCAGCTTATTTTGTCACCTGATATCACTTACTTCCATATCTTTGCAAAGGACAACACAAACAATGCAACTCTTCATTCATCTGTGCACAGCCCCAGCTTGCTTCTGGTCCTGCACACTGGCCCTCCTTCCTGCTCTGTGCCACTCTCCCACAGAGCTGTTCCACCAACTTCTTGCTCCCCAAACCCCTTCTGCTGTGAAAGCATCCCAAACCAGAGAAACACTCATACCATCAGCATTTAACTGTTTCTGATGCCTGTGTCTACATTCTACAGCTTACCTTAAGGAAATAGAAGACATCTGGAAAGCTTCAAGAAGTCTTTCCAGAGCAGAGGAGAAAATGACCTGCAGAAGCTTCCCTGTGCTGAGGCTGCCCCAACAAGTAACAGCAGAGATCTGCAGAAGCAGCTCCAGCTACCTTCCATTCTTGGTGAAGAGCTCTCCAAGTGCACAGCTGTGCTGACCACTTAGATAAGCCCCTCCTGCATTACACAGCTGTGTTACATGATATATTGAATTACAAACAGCTGGAAGATAATTGAGGCCTGTAAGCTTTGGTCTGCTGGATAGGCTGCATGAAGCACAAGTCACAGCAAGGCACTTTGGTCCACTCCTTCAAGCTGCATGAGTAATGAGTAGAATTTGCTGGAGAAGATGCGTGGGGCTAGCTGGAAGAGGAGAGAATAACATGTAATGCCCAAACACTTCTTTAGTAAAAGCTTTCACCAGATAATGACTTGAGACTTCCAAAAGACACCTTCAGGTATCTGTGCCTTACCAGCCCCTGGCATTTTGACTGCAGTTTCTTACTGCAGTCAAGCTCCTATATTGCAAGCATGAGTCAATGCCTGCATCTTCTGGCTCCAGAAGAAAGAGACTGCCCTAATTCGTCTGTGTAAGCTGGGCGAGTGCAGAGGGAGGCATTCAGCCACAGCACAGCACAGGCTGCGCTGCCAGGCTGCTGGCTGGTTACTGCACGGCCACTGTCCCGCCTTAGCCTGCTGAGTCACAAGTACCACAGCCCAGCTCTGCTGCCTTTCATGCGAGGCCTCAGAAAAAGGGCTTTGTAAATCGTTTTTGTTGCCTTCCAGTACAAAGCTCACGTCCTCTGTGTTGGTCACTGCGGACTCGTAGCTCCACATAGAGCGTTCTGACCCAAACTCAGTGTTTCTGGCCAGCAGCACTTGTGAATACATACACAATGCAAGGCAGGAAGAAGGATTTCAGTTCATCTGTGCTCACTTGGGCATGTTTACTGCTTAGGAAAAAAAGCTGGCAGGCTTCCCACCGCTATGCAACGGTCTGTGAAGTCTCCTATCACCTGGGACTCACATGCTGATGTGTGAGTGAAGAGAGCAGTAGCCAGGATTCGGGGGGGCTCAGCATGATCCTAATAAACTCTGTCATGCTACTAGTGTTAAGAGGGGAGAACTGAACAGAAACTGGCTCAAGAACTACTGACAGCTTCTTTCCAAAAGCTAAAAAATGTCATTTTCATGAGTCTTTCCTTTATACCAAGGCACAGAATGGATTTCAAAAGGCTTCTGTCTGGTTTTATGCAGGATTTACCAGCCTCTTAAATTTATTCTGCACTCAAATCCAGCTTCCTTGATAAAGGAAGATAATATTAGCTTCTATGAAATGGCACATCATCATCTCACATCCCACACACAGCCTTAGCCTGAGGATTTCCTGGCAGGCAGTTCATCCAAAGCAATTCAAGGTAGTTGAGGGGTCATGGGATCAAGAAGTCCTTTCTTCTCTGCATCCCTCTGGTGAAGCCTGTGCTCCTGAATTGCTCTTTTGCAGCAGCATAAACAAGTGAATGTTTTGGGCTCAGGAGAGAGCTGTTGTCTGCAGAAGCAAGCTTATTTTGCCTTTCTCCGTTTGTCTTTAGAGATCTAGCATCCTATAGGAAGGAAAAACAGCAGCACATCTCAGAACTGTGGGTTTGGGGAGACAGCATCTGTCATTCATATATAACATTTCCAGCTACCAGCGCCTCTGGATGAAAGGAGAACAAGCACTGTCATCCCTTTTTCCCAGCTGACAAAACAGATAGGGAGGCAGTGAGTGCCAAGCAGGGTTGACTGAGTTAGCAGCACAGATACAAGGCTGCACTTCAACTCTCATGCTTCACCTGCTGGGCCATGCTTTTCCCATTTGAATTACTGTCTTTTGGTGAGTTCCTAGAATTCATCTGTCTGTGATAACAATCATAGATTTTAAGTCTTCAGAAATGAATCTAGACTTACTGCAAATGCTGAACAAAACTAGTGCTTTTCATTAATACCTTTGTCATTGCTAATGGAAAAAAAAAAAAAAAAAAAGACAGTGGATATGGAGACAAGCACCAGCAGCTCAACTTTTATTGCACTCTGCTTCTGAAGTCCATTCAGGAGGAGGACAGTGGGACAAAAATAATTACAGGGGTCTTTCTACACAAAAGAGGCAGCTATTTAAAGGCAGGCAAAGTCATTTGAATGTCAATGAAATAACCATTAAAAAGCTGAGAAGCATTGCCATTTATTAAAAGATCTAAAGGATAGTTGCACCCACTAAAGCAATCTTCTAGGTAGGAGCCGTTAATTTGGTATAAAAACCTATTAGGGAGAGGGCAGAGCATAATTAAACAGGAGACAATACACACCGTGGAAAGGACAGAGGATTTGGAGTTTCACAGCCTCTGATTTCATGTTTCTACATGAAACACTACCCTCTGAAATCCCTCCTTAGTAACATCTCTGCACTTTCAGCTCCTGCCGTGTCCTGCGATCCGTTTCCAGCCACGGTCTCCTGCAGCCCAGCGAGGAAGTTAAAACGAGGTTACGCACTCGAGTGCCCTCCCACCCTTCCCAGCCTCACAGCAATCCTTCCGAGAAAGCCTCTCATCAATGCCACTCCTTAATTGGCCTGAGAGCCCCTCTTTAAACAAAGCTCTCATCTCCCACAGGGCCAAGCTCTTTCTGCTCTTCTGGCAGAGCTAAGTCCAGACGAGATTGTGCCATTTACCATCACCCATCCAAACACACAGAAGAGAAGTGAGCCAGTTCCAGGAGGAGCTGTTAATGTTCTGTGGATAGGATTTGCAGGTAGGATGGGTTGCATCTGGAGAAAAACACATAAACCTGGCAGCCTGTGACTTCAAGCAAAAGTATAAGATGTTAGTAACACTGCTCAGGAATAAGAACAGGGTAGTGAGAGACCTTGGGCAGGTTCTGCACTCATGAGCACAAGGTAAACCAGACTATGAGGTACAAACTTCATTACAGACACACAGGATAAAGACTTCATGAGTTAGCCAGGAAAGGACTTCGTGTTGCACTTTTTAATTTGGATGTAATTGAATAACATTCAAGAGCAGCACAGCTTTAGCTTCTTCTTTGGGGGTACTCCTGGTGTTTTCACTGCCAGGCAAGTAAAAGTGACAGACAAAAGGAATTCCACATTTTCCTTCCCTCAGCTGTTATTCTGAGGCACTGCAGCTCTTTATGTACTCAAGTAAGCCATAATACCAGAGGAAAAAAGTAAATGCAAATGCATACAGCAGGACTAAGTAACAACAACTCACCACCTCCCATGACACCCACAAGGCACAGAACTCTTCACTGGTAAATATCAGCATTTAAACCACTTTGTTCTTTCTCCTTTATTTAGCCATCACACAAATACAAGAGCAGTCAGACCCCGGCCAGTGGAACTCACAAGGTAAACCTACTGAGGTTTAGATTCTCATGAAGCCAACTAAAATACACATGTGCACATGGGGACAGTGCAGGAGAGCCCTCACAAAGTGAGGGGTGGCACCGAATTGCACCCAAATGTAAAATACAGCAGAAAAATCAACTGGTTAGGATGTAACTGTTCAGCAGCAATGCCGGCCACTGAACGGGTTCCCACTGTACCATTCCATTGACTAAATACCAGCATCAGCCCTTTCAGGTGCAAATCTGGAGCTTGCAGAGGGAAAGAGCCTGACCCCAGTTACTCGAGAACACAGGGCAACAGAACAATTACTCCACTGTATCTCAAAGCAGATCTGGCCCTATGAAATGAGATAAATTGTTCTGCTTGAAAAAGACCTTTAAGATCATCAAGTCCAACCACTCTCTAACTCTACCAAGGCTGGTGCTAAACAATGTCTCTTAGCACCACATCTCTGCGTCTCTGAAACACCTCCAAGGATGGATTCAACCACCTCCTGGGGGGGAGCCTGTTCCAGTGGTTGAAAACCCTTTCAGTGAAGAAGTTTCTTCTCATATCTAACCTAAGCTTCCCCTGGTGCAACTTGAGGCCATTTCTTATGGTCATCTCCTGCTGGAAGCCTACTGAGGTGCCAACTGTGTTTTTCACTTCCCCAGCAACTGAACTCACCACCACTCTAGTGTCTAATTTGACTCTTGCAGCCTCCCCGCTCTCAAGTTTGATCTAAAGCACATACTGCTCCTTTTGGAAGAGATAGCCTAGCGGTTCTGAGATGTGAGTAGATGTCCGCTCAGGACCAGAAGAAGACCACCAAATCTAACAAACCACTGCAGAAGAAATAGAAGCTGGGCTCTTAGATAAAGCTGGTCAGGCTGCTCCAGCTGATGTGTCGATGCTTTGTTCAGACTCCAACGTAGTTTACAAAAGGAGTAACTCCTTCTATAACATCTCAACATCAAAATACTAACAAAACCCACAGCCTGTTAATGCTGAGCAGAGTGGTCTTGGAAAAATTAATAGCTAAACTTGACTGTTGCTAAGAAGAACCGGTGACCTTGCCTCAAAAAAAAGTGGTCTGTTGTGCTCAGGAAAAAAAAAACACTTGCAATAAACCATTACAGAAGTGATTTAAATGCTCAGCACAGACCTAACACAAGAGTTAACAACCACTATTATCATTCTATTAACAACTTCAATGGCTATTAAAACAAACCAAACCTAATACAAAAATGTAGAAAACGGAAAGAAAAATCCCAAGAGATAGTTCTTAGACAAACTAGTTAAGATGAAGCTGTACCTTTGTCCCAGTCATTAAGAACTTCAACTTTAAGCGTGGCAGAACCCAGCTCAGCTAGGTTTGTAGGTTTCCCCACCCTCACTAAAGAAGTTCTTAGAAGGCTCCAATCTCAGTCCCCCAGGGTCTGTAGGGTTTGCTAAGGCTTGCCGACTGCGTTGGTGCTGATGGGCTCAGCACATTGGGGGAAAGCAGGTGGAAGGAGCCAAATGAAAAGGGGAACGCAGACAGGGATGCCATGGAGGAGAGAAGAGGAGGAGACAGTTTGGTAGTAGATGTGACCACGGGGAGCACTGGTCCAACGCTGCCATTTGGGGGCACTCTGAGTGAGGAAGTTTCAGCGTGTGGGGCGGCAATTCTGGTCTGGTGATGCGGTTCTGTGGGAGATGCCGTAGTACTGGTGTTACCGTGCCCATTTTGAGCCAGCAGCAAGGGGTGAGATATGTGAGGGTGATGTCCAAAGGCACTGCCCCAGGGAATGTGTCCAATGCCAGTGTGTGCACTACTTGCTGCTTCCCGCTGAGAGGCGTAGTTATTGAGGTGAGAGACGAGCCGAACGCGCAGAGGGTCGGAGGCGTCCAGCCCCTCGATGATGCTCAGGTATCGAGCCACCTCGGCCAGGCACTCTCGAAAGCCCAGGCTCCGGTAGTCCATAGCCAAAGCGTGAGCATCAAAGTAACCTACGGGAAAAAGAACAATGGAGTCCTACCAGGCTGTTTTCTAGTCATTGTCTACATGCAGCCTCCCCACCCCACCCTCCCCTATACGCATATTTCATTTGGATGTGGTTAGTACTCCCAATCATAGATTAGCTGCCAAGCTCCTCTCTTTTTCTGTCTAACAAGCTTTTCTTTTGTATCTGTGCTGTGATGCTGCAAGTCCCAAGACCAGTTGCAGACTCCCATTTTTAACCTGAAACTGCACACTGGCACTGGAGGAAAGTACTTTTGTCTTTCCATGTTTCCTTGGTGCAAGCAGAACCACAGCACAGTGACAACACACATCCTGACTTCTCAGAGGGGACTCCTGCAGGCAACCTACTGTTCTCCTCAAAGTGCATTTCACCACTGTGACTAATTCTTGTCACTACTTATTTCATTTGGTTGCTGGCTAGTTCTTAGCTTCTACTCCGAATGTTCAGAAAGTTAGAGACAAACATTTGACAACAACATAAACTTTGTGTTTTCCATGTTATCACAAGCACAGTGCTCAGTGTTGTGATCATTGGCCCCTGACAATACTGTAAAATGTTTCAGTGCTGGCAATGCCGCAAACCTTGTCAAGCAGAAGAAAGTCCCCAATTCCTAACAAAACACAGGATTCTCACTCACTCTCTCCAAGCACCCCCCGCAACACACTGCACCCCAACCACCAGGGAATGCAAGCTGCTATCAGACACAAAACTTTACCTTTCCCTCCTGCTGTATGCAGCATTTTCAGATGATCGACAGTCATCTGCAGAATCTCAGCTTTTTCCAGCTTGGCTGATCCCTAGGAGAGGACGGGAAGCAGGAAACCCTTTAGGCAGAGACAGAGAAGGCAGAGAGGGGCAAGCTTTGCTCCGGGACAGCGGGGGGAGGCTCGGGGGGTGGTGTGTCCCCGAGCACTAACCTGCTTCTCGAAGGCGCTGGGCACCAGCCTCCTCAGCTCGGACAGGCTGTTGTTGATGCGATCGCGGCGGCGTTTCTCGATGATCTAGAACAGAAAACAGGGGTCAGGAGCGGGCGGGTCGGGGCTGAGGGGACCCGCAGCCGCCTAGCAGACACTCACCCCTCGGCGTCTCTTCCTGGCCAGAATCTGCGAGGTGGTGGAGGGAGACATGGAGCCCGTGGCCGAGCTCAGCGCCCTGCGGGGAGCAGTGGGACAGCGGTCACCTCGGGGTTTGGGGGGCAAGGGGGTATCGAGGCTCCGGGAGGCTGAGGGAAGGGTCACCGGGCCGCCTCACGCCTCCCCCTCCCGCTGTGCTCACCCATTCTCGGCCGCGCTCTCCTTCTCCCCCTCGACAGCCTCGTCTAGCTCCTCGCTGTCCGACGAGCTGTACTCGGGGTGCGCCCGCTTGACGGCAGTGGCGGGGCGCGGACGGCCAGTAGGGAGGCGGCGAACGGGCCGCGGGAGGAGAGCGCCCAGTGCGCGCCCCGCGCCTCGCCCGGCACCCGTCTCCCCCATGGTGCTCCTCCCGGGAACCGGCGGGCAC